>JAWDJE010000003.1:260941659-261151659 GCA_035047345.1 Bradypodion ventrale | reverse complement strand
AGCCTCCTTGAAGATTGTGGTATTTTTGAACCACTGTTGGGCATACCCTGGTAATGGCAACCTTGTGTAACTGGCTAATCTTTCTCACACTGGGTCAGGCAAAAGGAACTGCAGAATGAACTCACCAAGAGATGCCTTCATTTTAGCAGTTTTATGTCTGGCCTAAACATGGAAGAAGAAGCCCAAATTGAGCCAGCTGTCTCGAGCCTAGGTGAATCCTACTGAAATGGTGTCACAGAATTAAGTGTGCTCCATTCTGTGTTCTCAAAATGGTGATTTCAAACCAGGGGGAGATAGAAAGTATGTAAACATCCTTGCCTCATGGTTTAGTAGAATCAAAACCTAATGTGTGATTGACATGTCTTGCTGTTAGATCATTGGTTGGAATCCCCAAGGGGGTGGGCCAAAATTGGACCCTATGGGAGGAGATATATCCCTGAAATGCAGACAAACACACATGCAGACATTCTCTGGAATGCTGTCCTTTTAAGCTTGCCAAAATGTAGAAGCTTGGGAGAAAGGGAGGCCTATGGCCTATGGGCTATCCCTGGAACATGCAGTTTGCTTTATTTCTGCTTTGAAATGGACTGTATCCTGAATCTTGCTATACTTTCAATACACTTATAAAATGCCTGAAGAGACTGTAGAGTGATTACTTGGCACACGTTACCTGAATCTACACTAGTTTCACGGGCACTCTTTGCTCACTACCTAGATTTCAGTCAGGAGTGACTGGGCATACCAATAGGAAAAGCTCTGAACTGCTGGGTCTGATCTGGGCCAGGATAGCAGGAGGATCAGGCGCAATCCCATCGCCAGGAGGCCGGAGGACTACCAAGTCCTACCTGGAAGTAAGCAGATTGTCATAAATGGTGGCCAGAGTAGCTGACAGATTACAATACGACCACTCTCCAGTCCTAACACTTAAAATTGGTCTCATTACTCATGAAATGTGAGACCAATGGCACATAAGACCTCTTAAGGGCTGTGATAGGAAAGAGTTTTGTAATTCTGGCTTTCTGAATACAATTTGCTCCATCTTAGAAATTGGAAAATTAAGGCAAGAGTTGATATGAATTACTACCCCGTCTGTCAGCCCTCTCCTCCATGTTAATGTCTATGTATTGCACAATTGAAGCAAATGTCATGTAGTAAATTCTGGTTCAAATTTCCCTTTGCTTTTTATTAGAATCTTTCTGCCTTCTTAATGCACCATGGAAATTGATTCTTTTTGACACTGTGCCCCTTGAATTTCAATGGCCAAGACTAATGGAGTGTGTAATATTGCCCTAAATTTGTCTGCTTGGGCCATTTCTTTCAACAAACATATACATCAAATTATGAAATAAATCCCTAAGATACTGCAGAGAATGAAGACCAGTAAGCCTTGCTCTTCTCTGATGAACAATATGGTTTATTTCCTGGTAAGCAGGTATACAGCTGCTGTTTATCTTGAAATTGCTGAGTGTATAGTTGGCTAGTTGTGTGCAGCTAGGCCAGATACAAAAGTAAGGAATTTTTATGGCTCTGCAAGTGTACACTTTCATTCATTTGAAATGGCATGCCAAAATAAGAGAGAACCCCAATGCATTCTAGATATCACATGTATAAATGGAGTGTTTAAAGAAAGATAACATTAAGTAGTCTCCATAAGCCACCTGAAAGTGCTGAATGCATTGAAAGCGGGAAGCACTGGAAAGTCTGTATTCTCATCCAGCATACTAAAATCATGAATCTGTAAGGGAGAATCTGTAAACCTGACCACGGATGGTCCTAATATGGAAGATGTGAATCAGAGTTCCCTTGTCGTTCAGTTAGCTGCTTTCATATTCATGACACTGGAACTACTTTCTAGTGTGAAAAGAAAAAATGAATCCTGATATTACTAGTTGAGACTTTACTGGGCTTCATAAGAAAGTTTTTCAAAATATTTTCCAAGAATTAAGTCTATTTAATGGATTCCAGCTACACAGACTTTGATCTGGTAATAAATACATTCTCTGCCTAGGCATAATACTCAGCTTTTTCTTTCAGTTCACCTGGCCATTTTCTTTGAAATCCCTCTCACATTTCATATGTTCCTTAGATTTTAGATAACCTTCTAATATGATCAGCTTGAAGGTAATATGCAAGTTGAGGGTCCCAGAAATGCTTTTCTCACCCTTTATATATGAGTGAGAGAAAATAAATGAAAAGCAGAAATCCATTTAAAGTCAGTGGATTACAACGGGAATACAATGCCTTGAAGAGTTTTTGTATGCAAGTAGCTGGTGGTAGTTTCACCGAATGAGAAATGACATACAAGCTAAAATACCAATCATAAGGCCTAGTGTCACCATGGAGACCCAAAACTGGAAGCCACACATTTTCTACCCACTATGCACCTATGTCAGGGGTGGCCAACCTACGGCCCATGGGCTGGACCCGGCCTACAGCACCATTTCATGTGCCACCACACTCACTGCTAGTGGAAGCGGACGCATTTACGATGCCATAAAACACATCTGTGCATGTATAAATGCACCCGCACCTGCCATAAACGCTGCTTTAAATGCACCCACAGCTGTCACAAATGCATTTATGATAGCCATGGATGCCTTTTACAGCAGTGTTTATGGTGGGTGGAACCGTGTGGCCACGTTCAGCTGTCCAGGGGCATGGTCTGGCCCATGGCCAAAAAGGTTGGAAACCCCTGACCTATGCCATATTGGGTTGATGTTTAAAGTACAGTGGAACCTCACACAATGAACGCATTCGTATAGTGAAAAATTCACACAACAAATCGTTCATTATGCAACGGCGATACCCCGCATAACGATTTTTTTTTCATTATGTGGGGTTTTTGGTAACGGGGGTATACCCGCTTAATGGGAACCCGGGTTAATGAACTTTTTTTGCTATGTGGGGTATCTCCCATAGGGAACCACATAACAGGGGGAAACGCATAGCGAAGAGCTCTGTGGAATGGAGGTTTTTTTGTTATGCAGGGTTCTGCTGTATCTTGAATGGGACAGGTACTAACACAGACTAAGAAGATAGTCTTCCAGTAGGTTTTTCTAGACATTTCTTTCCTAAGAATGGAACAAAATGTCTCCATTTGTCAAATAAGTCTCACCCAAGATAATTTGTTGCTTGAAGCAAATGTCAACATGACACCTTACAATTACATTTGCTTTGTGTTTAAGTGAGAAAAGGCTAACTAGTGAAAAAAGAAATCACCTTCTGGGATTTTCATTTCCTTGGTTCTCTTTATGAATGGTAGTGTGCCCAAGAGAGGATCCTCTAGTATAGACCAGGGAACAGCAAACTTGGATCTCCAGATGTTCTTGGACTTCAATGCCCAGAAGCCCTGAACAGCAAGTGTACTGACTTTGGCTTCTGATAATTGAAGTCTAAGAACACCTGGAGAGCCAAGTTTGCTGAGCCCCTGGTCTAGACCAGTGTTTCCCAACCTTTGGTTTTTGGACTTCAATTCCCAGAAGCCTAAGTCAATTCCCCAAAGCACTGATCAGCCAATGCACTGACTTAGACTTCTTGGAATTGAAGTACCCCTGTGAGGTGTGGGTCCCATGTTGGGAACTACTGGTTTATGGCATCTTGGCCACTGCCATCGGCGTTGCCACAGTGATGGCAAAAAAATAATTACTACCACACTGTGGGTGTGGCCTACATTGTGGGTGTGGTTTACTTTGTGGGAGTGGCCTACTCCATGGGCATGGGCATGTGACTGGGTGGGTGATCTAGTCATACCTGCCCAGTGGTGGGATTCAATTTTTTTTACTACCTACTCTGTGAGCATGGTATGGTGGGTGTGACCAGGGGGAAAGCCCTGCATTGCACCTGAATTAGGACTACAGTGGATCCTCGATTAACGATGCGTTCGAATAGCATCATTTCCACTTACCAACACATCATTACTCGCCACGTGACTATCCGCACAACGATGAAAAACTGTCATTGTGCGGATTAACGACGTTGTGCAAATAATGACAGTTTTTTTGCCGCTAGATGGCAAAGCTGCCATTGAAAACCGCACAACGACATTTCCCCTATAGCAACGCTACTTGGGGAACCAAGCAACATTGTTATGTGAGGGTCTACTGTACTTTATTTCAAAACTTGGATGGGTGGAGCCAGCCAGAATTTCTGCTACCGGTTCTGGTGAACTGGTGCGAACCTGCTGAAGCCCATCACTGTGTTGCCAATATTTAGTCTGTCCTTGGTTATATAAAGCTTTTGCATCCATTTTTCCTGCTAGCAATATTGAGCAGCAATATTGGCATTTCCTGGCATTTTGAACACAGATACATAATACTGTATCCCGCAACATAAACTGGAGATCATATTTTAGTGTATGGGAACCAAGACACCGGGACAGCCGAAGAGCTGGCTTAACACAACTTTATTACATGCTGGTCAGAGGGAACATGTGGTAATGGCGGACGAACAGCTCAATATATACAGTGGTTATACATTTGAATGTGGCTCCTTGACAGTCTATTGGTTGCTGCCCGCGTGACGTCATTGTGGGTCACGCCCTTCTTGTCCAGGTGAAGGTGGTGGCGGGAATCTTCCCGCGCTGTTGTTCTTAGGTGAGTCTGGGCTAATGAGCTGGACGCTCGCTACTGCCATCTAGTGGTCACTAGCTCGCGTCCTATTAGGGTTACAGTGATGCAGCTGAGGGTTATCATGTTACAAGTAGAAAGGATACATTGGTTGCACATGAATGGTACATTGTATAAAGGTACAGTGTTTGAGAACACAACACATATGAAGAACTGAATCTATCTCTTACTCATGCTACTGGATGGTTAATATTTATCATGTGGTTTCAATTTAAAGGAGACTCTTTTATTACAGCCAGAGCTTAGAAAAGATTTGGGGGAGGAAGATCTCCCAGAATCCTCCAACTATTATGCGCATTAGGTATCTAAAGGATTCTGAGAATTGTGGTTCAAAAATATATTTCTACAGTCCATGATTGTGGTTGAACAACTGATTTTTGTTGTCTCACATGCCTCTGACTACACAAAATACATATTTAGTGCTGGCATGTCTTTTAATTAAAAGGTGGCTTGCAACTAAATGTAGGGATGGTGGCCTTTTGCCTGACTGCCTGAGAAATTGCTGGTTTCGTTGTAAGTAGGATCTCTGAGTAGACAGAGAGATCAGAAAGGCCTGCTGAACTTTGACAATAACTCATCCTGTCTTTAAGTAGTCAAAATGTTCACAAAGTACACCACAATGAACACTTCAAAGAAAGCTCCTCCGCCTAGGTTTCAGGGGTAAAAAAATGCAAGCCAAAGGTTGACTGTTTGTAAACTAAGAATCCCTAGATGATCTGCAGAAAGGCTAGATAAAAAGGTTGTCCTTTTATTTCCTTTTCCTTCATGGAAATATAGGAGGGAATGGGGGGGTTTGGGTTTTTTTTTGGGGGGGGGCACGGATAACT
This sequence comes from Bradypodion ventrale, assembly GCA_035047345.1. Classification (NCBI taxonomy): domain Eukaryota; kingdom Metazoa; phylum Chordata; class Lepidosauria; order Squamata; family Chamaeleonidae; genus Bradypodion; species Bradypodion ventrale. Next base: position 261,146,207 of record JAWDJE010000003.1, on the reverse strand, counting down.
AGTTGCTAATGTGTAGGAATTGGAATTGTGCAGGTTTTGATTGAGTATAAAAGTTTTACTCCAAACAAGAATCATTACATCTGCATGTGGATGTTCGTGCTCACATGGTCTGTACACAGTTGAATTCAAGTCTTCTTTTTGCCATGCAATAGGTCCAGTCAAAGCATGAGGGATTTTTACATCTGGTAAGTAGGATGCCTGAAGGACCTTGTACCTGTCAGCATGTTTCTTTCCAGGGTAATAACACAAAGTGATCATCCCATTTTATAATAAGGGGTGAAGGCTATGGGTTAGACATCTTGTTAAACCTCCTTGTTAAAAACATTAGCTCTTTATCTAGCAATCAGATATCACCTGCTACTTTATAAACTTCTTTCATAATACATTCAGTGTGCTCCAGCAGGTGGCCCCAGGGACATAACGTGGTTACTTTATTGCCCACTGTAATTCCATACCCTAATCAAACTCTTCACCAAAGTCCACAGTGGATTGACCATCATACACTGAGATTGTTAAAGCTTTCTCTTGTACAAGTCATCCTGGATGACTTTTTGGGATAACCTACAATGCAATGTCAGAAAGAGACCTATGCAAGGGTAAGGCTGAGAGCCATTCAGTCTTGACAACGTGTTGGTACCTTTTCTGTCTTTAGTTATTCATTTATATGTGGGAGTGTTTTTTCTCCTTTTTAAAAATGTACAAATCAATATAAAAAGATGCTGTGAATGCCTGTTATTTTCCATAAGCTTTCTTCAAGCCATACATATCCAAGGGAGAATTTAAAAGCAAGCCATTCAGAGGCCCAATAGATGTACTGTATTCAACCATATGTGTAATTTACACTTCGTGACTGAATGGGAAGGATAAAGTGCTGTATTTTGAGATGTATTGATTTGCCTCTTTGCCCCAGTGATGGCAAACCTTGGCACTCCAGCTGTTCTTGAACTTTAATTACCAGAAGCCCGCCAGCACCTCTGCTGATCAGTCCTTCTGGGAATTTAAGTCCAAGAACATCTGGAGTGCCAAGGTTATCCATCACTGATCTAGACTGTATCTCTACATGAGAATATGCATAATTAGTCTATTTTTAATTTTTTTAAGGGTGGAAGATCAATTAGAACAGAAATACCATCACCCAAAAACTAGTGCAAAAAAAAAAAAGAAAGAAAGAAAAAAGATAGGCTAATCGCATCCTGGGGTTAATATTGTAAGTGCCCTTATCCCTGCAAACACTATTCATGGCTTTGATTTAATGCCGTGGTTCCCAACATAGAGCACACACACCCTGGCATCCAGGCGTGCATGCATGCATGCATGTGTGTGTATGTTGTTTCTTTTGGCAATACTGTACAGTACATCTATCCTAATTGTAATTTATTATTAAGACTCCTTGAGAATTATGCAACTGAACAGCTGAATATAAAATCTTTAAAATAACGTAAAAAAATAAAACAGAATTCCAGTCTATTGAACTGCCATTCAGCCAGGCTGATTGAGGGTTAGGAGGTTATGTGTTTCATTTTACAGAAGGAAGCCCTTTATTTAAAGACATTGTGTATTTCACTAGCTCTTCAGTGACTGAGCTGGAAAAGCTATTACATGCTGAAAAGGTAGAAGACACCTCTCCTACTTGGTCCATCAGCCATTGGAGGGGCCATTAAATCAAAGACCTGCTTAAAAGACTTGTAAGAATTTGCAGTGTCCTTGAAATTGTCCTTCAACACTAGGGCTGCAGACTCGGCACATAGATCATGTGGTCACAAAACTTCAATAGTAGGATCATATCGCTCCTGTCAAAATGATTTATGGCTTAAGAAGATAACAACAGCTTTCACATTTATTTAAAATGCATGCAAGATATCTACCTTGGATCTCATTAGGTGAATGGTTATTCTCCCTAGAATCTATTATTTGTACAAAATTTCTGATTGTTTTCTACCAAAGCGGGGGGAAAGATGACAAAGAAATTGAGAATATGGCCTTTAAAATCCTTCTATCTATAGCTATAAAACTATTATAAAAGTAAAAGACATACATTATGCATTCTGATTGTCTTGCTTTTTGGTTTTCTTGCTTTCTGAAAAAATTCCCAAGAGCAATTAGGTTTTTTCAGAAAATGGGTCTTCTTTTATACGTTTTCTAGGATCTGTTTTTAACTATTCATCTGTTGTCGAGTGTAGGAAATAGGATCTGTTTTTAATTATTTGTCTGTTGTTGAGTGTAGGAGTGGGTGGGTAAATCTATCAGCTTTTGTGTACAATATAACCCTATCCCATAATATTGATAAAAATACAACCCCCTGAGTGCATAGTTTTCCTGATATTTATGACTTACTGTATTGGTTTTTTTTAATTTCACCTGTCCTTGTCCAGCCTTTAACTTTTCCCACAGAAACTGAGATCATAAATTTTTTATAACAGATGGGAACTGTATTCAGCTAATTAGCTTTAAGAAGAATCACTGTTTGGTGGTACCTGTACCTGCTTTCTTGCCCATTCGACCCACAAGATATAGATCAATTAAAAACAAAACCTCTGTGCAACATTTTCCTGGTATTTATGTCTTCCTTCGTTATTTTTTTCATTTCATCAGTGTTTGTCCAGTATTTAACCTTTCTCACATAAACTGTTGGGCACAAACTACGAAAGTGTAGCTACAAGGCAAGAATGAAAGTTGTGCTTTCTATGTATCACATTTAGTAAGGCCAGTCACATTGCTGTCAAATCAGGGCAGTGGAATTCAGCTACACAACTGCTATCTTTAAATCTCTCCGTTGATCTGCTCTGGGTAGCAGGTAACTGTATCACATTTAAATCCACAGATTAAAAAATTGCAGGGTGTTCATCCAGCAAGGCTAACAGTATATGTTTTCTTTAATGCAGAAGAGTTGAACTGCTTCGGGTTAACTGAATCCAGTTAAAGTTTGCAGATTTCAACACAGGCAGATATTTAATTTACTTCTTCCCACATTCAGTCTATTGGGATACTGTTGTGTATTGAGGCACATTTGCAAGTAGCGCAATGAGCGCTCTTGCAACAGGAAAATGACGTTTTCCTGCCATTCTAATTAGAAGCCTAAAGTGGCGCAAAACCCCTGCAAAAGGGCATGCTTGTTATGCTAATCCAAGCCTAGGATTGGTTACAGTTTTTGGAGCCTAATGTGGGGCACATTAGGCTCCACATCTCAAGCCCGTTGGCTTATTTAGCCTGCCTGTTGTGGGATTGAGCCCCCCCTCTCTCATTCTTTGATAAGCCTGTTTTACTGTGGGTGGAGGGAGGGTTAGGGTAGCTTTTAGTGATGATGATGTTAGTTTTTTAAAAAATAATTTTTATTAATTTTCAAACAAAATTACAACATATAATACAACACACATACATAAAAGAGGAAAAATACATACTGCCGATACATACACATTATATAATTTTACCTTCTAACACCAATATCCTTTTAATCTAATGCATTACTGCACTGATAGCATGTTAACCAATCTTTATAAATGGTGATTAAAACTTTATATTTCGACTGATATGCATAATATACCATTTAATTCATGAATTTATTATTTATAATAAAACAATACTGTATATATATATATATATATATATATATATATATATATATATATATATATATATATATATATATATATATATATATATATATATATATATATATATATATATATATATATATATATATATATATATATATATATATATATATATATATATATATGCATATGCATACATACACATGCACACATTTACACATACACATATACATACATACATACATACCTATATACGCATAAAGGAAAAAAAGAAGAGAGAAAAAAATTAATATACCCCCCCTGTGATATTTACAATGTCCTGGAGGAATCAGGTTGTCTTAATACTTTCCCTCCAAAAACATATTTGATCAGGTACAGGTTTGTTTATTTCTTCCCCTCTAAGAGGATAATCCACAAAAGCACTCCAAATATTCCAAAATCTGTTCTCTTTAATGATACCCTTCTTCTTATTTATTTCCCAAGTTAATTTGTCATTCAATGCTAAATTCCACATCTCTTTATACCATTCCTCTATCTTTATATTTATATCGTTTTTCCAATATCTAGCTATACATTGTCTACCCGTTGTGAGCATTATTTCTAGCAATTCTTTTTCATCCTTATTTAAATTAAAACATTCCACATCTGTTAACATGGTGGAACCCGACCCCAGTTTGATTCTCTTACCCATTATTTCCTTGATCTCCTTTTCCACTTTTTTCCAAAATTCTTTAACCACAGTGCAACTCCACCACATGTGCTCGTATGTTCCAATTTCCTTTTTGCATCTCCAACACATTTTATCCTTTTTATTATCAATCTGATGCAACCTCACTGGGGTCAGGTACCACCTCCACAACATTTTAAAATTATGTTCCTTTATTCTAACCGATAATGTTCTCATTATCCTCTTTTTCCATTTGTGCTTCCATGTATCTTTTTCAATCTTTATCTTCAACTCCTGCTCCCAACTTGACATTAAAACCTCCTGTGGATCACCCTCCTTGTTCAACATTTTATACAGTTTACTAACTACACCCTTAATAGTTCCGTCTCCTTTTCTTAATTTTGAAATCAGCACCTTGAATTCAGTCTTCTCTCTAATCAACTCTGGTTTTCTCCAATATTTACCATTCCATTTATTTAATGCCGCAATCTGAAACCAATTCAAATTCAATTGTCCAAACAAATCCTTTCTTTTAGCAATATCTGTGCAGGTCTGTAACCAGTCTTTAAGCAGGAAAACTCCATTTTAACCAAAACCTCTTTTATCATTTTATCTAGTTTTACTGGGAAATCTACCACATCCTCCAATTCTGTGATTGGTGAAATATTTGGAGCCAAAACCTTCTTTACTTTTTTCCAAATATTCACCAGTCCCTTCATCATGGTATTTTTAGTTATCACTTTTCCCAGATTAGCGCCTAAAAAAATCATTTTGCCTATGTGGTTATAATCTTTCATTTCAATATCTTCCCATAAAGCTTTTTCCCCAACCAAAATCTTCACCACATTCTTAATTTGAAACGCTCGATAGAATAGCAACAGGTTCGGCATCCCTAATCCTCCTTCTTTCTGAGGTAGATACCATAGTTTTTTGATAATCTTGATCTCTTTCCTCCATTACAAAAATCATTAAACAATTTTTGGAATTCCTTAATTTCCTTCTCTTTCATTTGAATTGCCAAAGCATCGAATAAAAAATTTAACTTAGGCAAAAGCATCATTTTAGTAATTGCTATTCTTCCAAACCATGACAATTTTAGCTTTTGAAGATTCTTAATTCTGGCTTTAATTTCTACTTTCAAATTATTATAATTCAATCTCTTAAGGTCTTCAAAGCTACATGAGATATTTATCCCTAAATATTTCAATTTATCCTTAATTTGAATATTACCCGTCCCTTTTATCTCCTTCTGATCTTCCTTTCTTATATTACATAGCAACATTTCCAATTTATCCTAATTTATCCTCAAACCTTTAATATCTTCAAAAATCTTTAATTGCGCTTGAATCCTGTCTAACACCCTCTCTGGATGCTTAGCAATTATGAAAGTGTCATTGGCATATAAGCTTATCTTGGTTCCCAAGACCCCTTCTATTCCTTTATCATCCCTAATAGCCTTTGCTAACATCTCCATGGAGATAGTGGACAACCCTGTCTCATTCCTGCTTCTAATTTTATCTCATCAGTAACCTCGTCGTTCACTCTAACAATAGCTGTTGATATAGTTAGTCAATTATTCTTCTAAATTTATCGCCAAATCCATAACTTTTAATTATTTCCTTTATTGACACAAATTGCAAAGAATCAAATGCTTGAAATATATCTAAAGATATCAAACCCACTTTTTTCTTTGTTTGCCTCACTGTATCCAATAAATCTATCGTTCTTCTTGTCAGATCCGCCATATGTCTTCCTTTCAAAAAACCAACTTGGTCTACTTCTATATAATTGCCCATAAAATTGTTTAACCTATTTGCTAATATTGCTGTGAAAATCTTGGCATCTTGGTTGATCAATGAAATAGGTCTATAAGATTCCACTTTTTCTAAATCCTTTCCAGGTTTTGGCAGCAATACAATCGTGGTCCTATACCATGAAGTCGGAATTTGTCCCCCGTCTAAAATGCAATTATACAGTTTTACCAGCTTCGGGACCACTATATCTTTAAATTCCTTGTAAAAATCAGCTGGTAACCCATCTTCCCCTGGTGCTTTACCCACTTTCAAGCTAGCTATGACCTCTTTTACCTCTTTTCTGTTATTCATTCTTCCATTTTTTCCCTTATGTTCCTGTTTTATGCCACTATCCTTTTGTTTCTCTAATTGATTAGGGTAGCTTTTAGTGATGATGATGTTAGTTTTTAAGTATTTTAATTTTGCTTTTAGCTGAGGTTTTTATGTAATGTTTTTATTGGTAATGGTTTTATCTTTCTTGTATTGTATATATATATATTTTCTGTTGTTGCTGCCCTGAGTGGTGTGTTGCACTAGGAGGGCGGGGTAGAAATCAATCAATCAATCAATAAAATAAATCCTGTTCTTCATTGGTTAATTACATATATTCCCTGTTATGATTGGTTAGTTACGTTTGTCTGGGCAGGTCGCTACTTTGTATCCAAGAGCCACTGCCGAGGAGACATTATATAAGCCTCACTGGTAAACAAGGGTGGGGCCGGATCGGATCTATAATTCCTACTCTGTACAGGTAGCCGGGTAGCGCTAAGCCTGAGCCCTCCATTATGCTACTATGGTAGCTAGTTATTGACCACTGCCGGGTAAGAGTCCAGAGGGACTGACTCCACTAGGATTGTATAGCCATTTTGGAATCCGGAATACCTTGTAAGCTCATCTCTAATAGACTGTTAAATAAAGACTATTGTTGTTTGTTCATCATTGTCTCATACTGGTGCTTATAAGGGCCGGACATAACAGATACCCTTCCCACCTAATTATTGAATCAATTTAATGATGGAAGGGAAGTGCTTTTCCATGTTCCCATAGCTTAAAACAAAACTCTAAATACAGTGACAAACGTTTCTGAAATGATCAGAACAACTTTTCATAACATTTCTCTAATACCTTTATTTCTGGTACTTTAACAACCTCAGATTGATAACCCATGGTCTTTTAGCCAATAAACAAAAATATACCATAGTCCTTCCTTCTCCCTTTTACTCATATGGCTTTGGAACATCAATTTTGTCTTTTTAAACCCATTGTTTCCTCTGCCATCTTAGTTGAACAGAGTGAAATGTAAATTTCAGTTGTGCTTAATTTTAAATGCGAAATGAAACCAGAATAACCTGATAAACTTACATCTATATAACTAAAATCAAGGTCCAGTGCTGTATGTTCCTTATACAAATCCACACCCCTGCACCGATTGCGCTGAAACTCGGGACATACATACCTTGGGCCAAAGAGACAGTCGCTGCAGGGGTGTCAAACGCCATGGGGAGGGGTACGTCCCCTAAATCAATCTGCAAAGGGGACGCCTCCACTGACAGGAGAAAAAGCAAGGGGAAAAAGCCAACCAGGAGGATTGTGATGTCATCGCCACAGCTCAACCAATTCCCAGCTGACCAGATCTGGCTCTGTGACATCACAGGGCTCCCTTATACAAAGTGATACCCCTGCACCGATTGCACTGGAAACCTCATGCACAACAACCTTCAATGTTTGGGGTAGCCGGCGTGGGTAACCAGCAGCCCACCTTGGGGTCCTTGCCCCTGAAAAATGGCAGCAATCCCCCCCCCCCCAGCTGGCAGAAATAACCAGGGGAGGTGACTGCACATGCGCGAGAATCCATGCATGTACCTAACCCTGCCTGGCGTCCCAGACTGTGGTACATGTGCACAATTCCACGCATGCGCCAAAATCTGGCCGGCATTCCAGTTGGCGCACGGCCTAGCCACTAGTATGGACAACAGCAATTACAGCCATTATGGCTGCCCCTGCCCCAGCGACTACTGTCAGTGGGCAGCCACTGCAGCATGGCTCCTCTGCAGTCCTGAGGCATGCCTCGGGGGGAGGGAGGACCCACAGCCAGGGGGGCGGGTGGAGGACGGGACCAGGCTGCCACCTTCCACAGGCCTCCAACCCCCCCATGGGTCCTCTGCCCACCCGCCCAAATGGAGCCTCCCTTCCACCTGACACAACCCACAGGAGGACAGAGGGGCCAGGCTGTGATGGTTACCCTCTGACTGTAGTCGCTGGGGAGGCCAGCGGTGGTGGCCAGAGTCAGGCTGAGACAGCGCCTCGCTGCGGGGCTGAGAGAGTGGCTGCGACAACAGCAGACAAAAAGGTAAGGCAAGCTGGGGTGGGGGAGCGGGTCCAGGTCTCTCCTTGGCCCGGGTAGGGTACCCCCAGGCAACGCTGAGCCCTCTGCTAGTACTTACTTAATCATCTCCTCTTATACCCTAAGGTGTAGAGCAGGGGTGCCCAAACTTTTCAGGCCACAGGCTGGTCACATGGTTCTTCCTGCTGGAAGCAGAAGTAAAACATGCATGCGCGTGTACATAATGTGAGGGAGCAGCGAGGGTGGTGTGGGACAGATGATTTGGCACCATGGGCCAGATCTGGCCCATGGGTTGTAGTTTGGGCACCCCTGGTATAGAGGATTCCACAAAGGATCTCCATTGGGATCTCTCCTTTTGGTTCTTCTTTGTGTGTTCTTTTAATTAGTTAATTTTGGGTGTGCGGGTGATTGGCCCTAAGCACCCTTGTACAGTGAAGGGGCTGCCTTCTTAGCGCCTCTGTGCAGGCACTGTCTCTGATTCAGGTGCACTGATCTTCATGTTCCTTACTCCCTGAGACGAAGACTATTGTAGCTGTAAGAGTTATACTGTCCATGCTCAGTCTCCAGCAGAATTTGGCTAACGCCATAATGATGGTTGCCGCCGCCTCCCACCATCTGAGGACCCACCTGCTGAGATTTGCCTGAGTGGGAACAGTTTCAGTCAAAGTCCCCTATTCGCTCCCGGCTTTGGGGGGTGGGGTAACCAGGTTTTCCCCCCCATATATTTCTTTATTATTATATAAAACACATAAACAACAAAAATCACATGCAATTCATAACTCCATCTTTATTCATTAGTCCAAATATAACAAAGGCCTTCCAAATTTCCCAGAATGATTTTTTTGTAGTTAGTCCTCTTTTTATCTTCAATTCACTGCATACCTGTCAAGTTTCGGGAAATTTCTGTCAAATAAGGGAAATTTCCCTGCCAAAATGGGAAACTGGACAGCTATGCTTATCCTGTGCTGGCCTCCAGTCTAACTCCAGTCTAATTGCAGTCTAACTAATACGGGATGACGGCGGGAAAGAGTGTAAAATAGAGGGTTTTTACAGAAATTTCCCGAAACTCGACAGGTGTGAATTCAGTTGTTAATTTATCATTGAGCACTAATCGCCAGACATTTCTATACTATCTATCTTTAATTATTACAAACTTATTCTTCCATTCACTAGCCATCAATTGTCTACCCACAGATAAGTAAACCAGGTTTTGGAGCTCATATATCATGGGAAATTGTAGTTTAAACAACATTGGCTAGAAGCTCAAAAGCCACAGGACACACACAAACACACACACACACAAATCTTGTTGGCTGACTGAAAGAACAAAAGCCCTGTCCTAGACCCCTTATTCTGTTTTCTTCAAATAACATCAACCTGTGATAGTTCTCAGAAAATTCCCTGTGAGATAAAGAACTCTCCAAGCCATGCAGTTCTTACTCTCTTAAAAATTACACAAGTCACCCAAGGACCACCAGGTTGCCGTCTAAATTACCCAATATATCTTTGTTGTTCTTTTCCCCTTTCTTTTTACAATCCCTCTGGTCATAATCTGGAATTGATCTCCTTTTAATGATGCCACCAGGTCGGAAGGGTATTCCAATTGCCATGTGTCTTCCTTCAGCCTTCCCCACCCCCCACTTTTTTAAAAAAGTTCAATGCTGTATATAAAAGACTATGTTCAAAAGACAAGACTTTGCCTCAGAGAGTTCTGGAAGCTCAAAGCTTAATTGTGTTGTTTATTGAAAAACTTCCCTGTCTTTCTTTCTATGTGGTATATATGTTGTAGCCAATTGTGCATCTTTAGGATCTGGATAATCCTAAGCCTCATCTTGAGCTCATTACTAACACCTTTCTGTTATACTTTTTCATAATGTCGCATGCCTATCTGTCATTTGTCCACAAAATGGGACTTTTATCAAGGGAGATGGTAACCCTTAACAACATTTACTTTAATGCTCTGGCCTTTCACTTCTGTTTATTTCCACAGGAAACCTAAAAAATCCCACATTGAAATTCAAAGACCCTTAGAAATACAGTTAATTTGTACTCATTAAATAACATATATTCAATGCTTTCTCATGTATCTTTCATTTAAGGTAATTTCTGTGTTCTTGGAAATTGTTGTCAGCCTTAGATCTGATGTTCTTCAAAAAGACAGAGTGGTATTGTGACAACCAAGACTAATGACATCTGGCTTCTAACCAGGCTGTGAAATGAATTGGTTAAAGGCTCTGGTGTTAAACTATTGTATGAATTGTGAACAGGTATATATGCATGCCATTTTACTGAAATGTTCTGTTTTATAACACAGCGTATATAATTTCATATATTATTCCAGAGAACTAGAGTATATGAAAATGTGTTCTTTATTATGGTTGTCTCTCACATATAGAGACATTACTGAGTTGCATAAAAAATAGCTCAACAATTTTGCATGTACAGTATTCATAAAGCAGATTACCAGCCTATAATGTAACAGGACACTAGTACTAATTTTATTTTTATGACATTTTAAAAAACAAGAACACAGACATGATGTATTTCTATCATTAAGTCAATAAATGGATTAAGATAATTAGTTTATCATAAACATCATAAAACTTGTCATAACACAAACTAATGTGATACACCTCAGGGAATATTTTAATTGCAATAAAACTGTCATCTAGATGAAGTTGCCAGCTTAATACTTACTTTCATTTGTTTCTAATACTATTATAATAAAATGAGGAAGAGATTTGACCATTTCCTCTGCACTGGTTGTGATTGAGTGAGAAATCCATTATGGAGAATAATCATAACTCAGGCAATGAGGTTGATAATAAGACAAAGTACCACTTTGGAGACCATCTGAAAGCAAAAACAGAACTCCCAGCACTGTTAATGGAAGCTGTAGTCTGATACATTAAGGACGCAGAGCATGTGAAGGCTGCTTTAATGATGGATAATGTAGAAAAGTAAATATGTAAAATTAAATGTGGGATCCTACTGAGAAAAGATGGAGAAATCATTAGTCTTGTGAAACTTTTCTTAAGAATGAAAGTGAGAGCTGATCCAGATTGAGTACAAGCTTAAATTGCATGGAAGACTGTACTGGTACATACAGATATACACACAAAAGTGTCATCAGTGCAAGAGTTCAGTCTCTGTGTATAAGTCACCCTGGAGGAGCTGAGATACCTATGCAGTAACACAATGTCATGTTATTGCCATTTGACACAGGCCCATATCTGTGTTTATATGGTGAGGAGTTTTAATGTTTGTGGTTTTTTGCTATGATTAGATTGTGCTACATTTTTTAAAAATCTTGTCAGAAGCACACAAAGGTGCTTTGCAGGCGCACCCCCCAATAAAGGACTCAGACACTGGTAAAAGTGGATAACGGCATTGGGCCACATTTATTGATTCATGCCCTAGTCCGAATTATAAATTTCTATTGGTATTCAACCAATTATAATTCTTAAGGCAAGCAGGCCGAAGTAACACTGGTAAGGTTCCACCCAAAATTGCCAACGGCAATTGGTTACAATGTATCCATTTGTATCAATTTGTTTGTTGACAACAAACAAATTGTTGACCGTAGTCAATAATCTAACTAGTGACCCCACCCTCTGACGCGTATCCGTAAATTAACGGGGTGATGCCTGCTGCCCAGCTCATGCCATCACCCCATTGCCTGGTTCATCGTTGACCGGACAACGTTAACCAACTTGTGCCTGTCTAGTGTTGTCCAGTCAATTGTGAACCTGCCGGATACCTGTGGGTCATAAATGTTTACCTTACCAGTGCTACCCGCCACACGGGGAGGCTTCAATAAAGGCTCACCGCCCCCTCCCCAGACCGTCAGCTCGGTCAACAGGCCTGCTCGCCAATCTCCTAACAAGAGGTCATACCTCCCGGCAACAGATGGACCCCATCCCCTGTGTAAAGCTCATAATTTTGGAGACTGATGGTGGGGTGTCGTATGACATGCCCCCAACCCTTGTCCAGAAGGAACCGGGCAATAGCCCTGTTCACCAAGCGCCGAGCCCGATCAAGGGCTTGGAGGTTCAACCCTCCCCTGTAAGCGTGCCGCGGTATCATGTCCGACCAAAGCAAGGTTGTGGCGGGCCACACATAATGCAGGTAGGCCAGGTCACCACAAATCGCGTGCTTCAGCGATAGGCCCGTGACCTGGCCCAAATCATTACCCCCGAGGTGTATAATTAGGACATCAGGCAGGTCAGCATCCCTGATGGAGAAAAGGAATGGCAACAGTTCCCGCCATAACATTCCGCGCTTACCGTACCACCTGAGACTTGCGGATGCACCTAGTCCCAGTCGGGGTCCCCACTCTGTCGCCGCAGCAAACTGCGCTGCCCTGTGCACATAGCTGTGGCCCACCAGCCATACTGTCACCGGTGTAAGACGACACCCAGGGTCTGTCAAGGAAAAAAGGAAACAGGGCAGTGACTTAACTGGTACTCACTGTTGAAGAGGGCGAACATACAACTGAAAACATCGGGATCCCCACCTTCCCATGTTGCGTATCTCAGCCCCAGAGTACCCAAACGCCGCTGCGGTGGAAGCCGCCCCTATCCTAAATGAATGGGTGCCGTAACGAGCCCCAGGGAGGCCAACACTGGCTAGTGCCTTACCGGTCACCTTCCAAAATTAAAATTTAGTAAGGGGAGACCCATCTTGGTGACAGAAAAACGGGCCAGGGTGCGTACCACGTAGTGCAAGGAACTCCTGTAGGGCACCAACCGGACAGATGTCTGCCATGGAACATCGTAGCAGTCTTATACCACTGCCTACACCGTGCTGATCAACCTTAGAGGAACGTATCCTCAGCTGAGCCCAATCATTGGAAACATAGACATCTTCGAGTTCCAGTGCCCTACGCCTCGCATCCGCCTTAGACAGTAGCACCAGCTCACTGATGCGGAGCGCTCCAAAAAAGGCCACCGTAGTGGCCGCGTGAAACAGGGTTGCCTCATACCTGTCGAAACACAGGTCATGCCAACCCCGTGCAAGTTGGGTAAGTACCCCTGGGGAAATAGGGTGGCGGTCGTCCGGGCTGCGCCCACGTTCCCGCGCCCACCCTTCCAAAACATGTCGTATGCGAAAATCACTTGTGCTGTCAGCAAAACCACCCACCTTGGCCATGAATGCCAGCGCTGACAGCCTGGATGCTATGGTGCGGGGGGCTAAGCCCTGGGCATGTAAATAAACCATAAATTGGAGGATATGAGCCACTGGGATGGGCCAACTTTCCAGCAGCCAGGATTGGGCACAAAAGGCCCTGAACGAACTGAATGCGTGGTTATACGCCTTACGCGTGCGAGGGGCGAGCGACATGCCGATCGCCTGGTTCGTCTCTCCTTGCCAAGTGTCCATATCTCGTCCAGGAGCGGCGAGGGAAATTCCTCTGCGTCCGGGGCCAAGGCACGGAACCGGGGGATCTGCAGGCGGGACAAAGCGTCAGCAATATCGTTATTAATACCTGGAACATGTCTAGCCCGAAAAAGCACATTGAGGCGTAGGCTGCGCAACACGAACTGGCGAACCAGTTCCATAACCCTTGGAGATTTAGACGTCTGTGCGTTGACAATGTGGACCACCGCCGCATTGTCACACCAGAAATGGACAACCGAATTGGCCCACTCCTCACCCCATAGCATCAAAGCTCCCAGAATGGGGAAAAATTCCAGGTACGTGAGATCTCGCAAGCGATCCGTGCCCCACCAGTCTGGCGGCCACTGCCGTAGGCCCACTTCCCTGCGAAGTAAATCCCATAACCCAGGGACCCCGATGCATCCGACTGAACCTGAAAACGAGGGGAAACTAAAAGGTCGGACCTCCAAAAGGACACCCCATTGAATTCCCTCAGGAACTGGAGCCAAATGAGCATATCCTCCCTCATGCCCTTGTTCAGTCGGACCCTGGGGTGGGGCCTGGCCAAGCCAGTCATGGCATCACACAATCGTCGAGCAAATGCTCTGCCAGGTGGACGACCCTGCAAGCGAAATTAAGGTGACCATGTAACACCTGTAGCTCCCGAAGGGACACCTTGCGTTTTGCCAGCAAGTCCAAAATGAGTGCAACGATCCGTGAAACCTTATCAGCAGGTAACCTGGATGCTTGCACAACCGTGTCAATCTCAACCCCCAGGAATGTGAGCTTGGTTGAAGGGCCCTCGGTCTTTTCGGGCGCTAAAGGGACACCGAGTTCCTCCATTAGCGTCTGAAATGTGTTCAGGAGACGTGTGCACGTGTCCCAGCCCCGTTCACCCCCGAATAAGAAATCATCAAGGTAGTGGGCTACAGACCGGGACCCTGACCTGCGAACAAAGGCCCATTGGAGGAAGGTGCTGAAGCGCTCAAATGCCGAGCATGAAATGGAGCAGCCAAAAGGCATGGCTTTGTCGAAATAAAATTCACCCCGGAACTTGAAACCCAGCAACTCAAAGTCGCCCAGGTGCACTGGCAGGAGACGGAACGCGGACTTAATGTCGCACTTAGCGAGTAGTGCACCCGGGCCACATGAGCGCACCATGCACAGGGCCTGATCAAAAGATGTATACCGGACCGAACAAAGGTCGTCAGGGATAGCATCGTTGACCGAACGGCCAGCCGGGTAAGACAAGTGGTGTATCAAACGGAACTTCCCCGGCGACTTCTTGGGCACCAACCCCAAAGGGGAAACCTTGAGGTTGGGGAATGGCGGGAGAGGGAAAGGGCCGGCAACCCTGCCAGCAGCAACCTCCTTAGCAATGCTCATGGCAGCCACCTCCTCCCTACCCCTGAGTGATAACAGGTTGGGTGCATCTTGAGGGGACCTGACCCCCGTGAAAGGAATGTGAAACCCCTGCTGAAAACCCTCAAGCAGGTAAGCTGCGTCTGCCCTCCTCGGGTACATCGTGAGCCAACGCTCCAACATGTCCACATTAATTGGGGAGGGGGCCTTTTGCCTGACCAGCTCCCTCTGCGGCAGTTCTGCCCGCTCCCTGTCCACCTCTACCTTTGCCCCGCAGTCCGCCTGCCTTAGGACACGCGGAGGCGGCATGGGGGCCAGCACAAGAGGGACACTCATGCCTGTATCGGCACTGCTTCCTGTTACACGCACCATTGGCCGAGAAGCTCCAACGCAGCAGGCGGGCTGGAACCCCCTGCCCCGCCACCTGGCGGGGTGCCTGGGCTGGAGCAGCTCGCTGGACCGCATGTCCACAATGGTACCTCTTCCCTGGCGCCGGGCGCGTGGGGGTCATATACAGAAGCCACAGCTTCTGGCAGGGCTCATCCCACCTCATCTCTGGGTGTAGGGGCACTCTCATACAGAATTCCTCGTCGTAAGCCAACCACGACGGGCCGGGGAAATCAACCATTGCCCGGTATATGTTGTCCAAATACTGGACCATCGGAATTGCCAGGTCAGGCCGGGCCCTGAGATACACCGCCATGTATATAAGGTACGCGGGTAACCAGTTGGCCCATGTACGTGGCTTACGTCGGCGAGCCTGCTCCTTGTCCTTCTCGTCCTGCCCCTCCCTCTCTTCCTTGGTGGGTTCTCTATTCAAGAGGGAGAAAATGTCCACGTACTCCCCCCGCCATATCTTTTCCTTGGTGGCCTGGGCCAGGTGGTCCCCGAGGGGCAACGAATAACCTGCCGTCGGCAAGGCCGACACCGGAACATTGACAGTACTGGGCACCCTGAAAGGAGCCTGGACCAGCCCCGCCACCCCCAGTAAGTTCCCCGCGGGACAGGGTACCCTGCCCCAAGAGGGGCCCTGGAGTGCGGGAGCCGTTCCAAGATGGGCCGGCGGCGACTGACCCGCCGCCCCAGCCAGGCGAGGCCACGGCCACTGCAAGCCTCCCCCCAGTGTGGGTTGTGTCATGGGTGCACTAGATTGGACCGTATACTCACAAGTTGCACCCCCGTGGGCCGCCCCCACCGGGGGTTCCGGCCCACTGCGGGCGTCGGAGCTCGCGACCGCAACCGAGCTCGAAGATGGGACCTGACCACTACCTGCTGGCGGGATCTGCTGCGTGGGGAGCTGCGAGGCCGCGGCCGAGGCTGACCTATTCGCCTCAGGCAGCTCAACCCTGTCGGCCGCCTGCCGAGGACCGGCAAGCGCTGAGTTGACCTGTAAACCAAACGGTGCCCCGGATGGATTAACTACCCCTAAGGATGCCTCCAGAGCCGCGACGCGGGCCAGTAGGGCATCAACATTTACATAGCCCCCAATACTAATGGGTGGCAAAGGGCCGGCCGGCCCACCGGTCGCCAGCGCCGGGCCAGGTCTCTGGACCCCAGGGCCTGAATATGGCCATGCCCCAACCACCGGCCCCTGCGGGGCGGGGAGCATGCCCTGCCAGGGAAGGGAACCCAGCCAACCCCCTTGATTGCAGCCCACCGCTGGAAGCTGGATGCCAAGGCCCGAAGGCCCAGCCTGGCTATGCGCCAGGCCCGGGCCGGTGGCCTCTAATTGCGGGCCGGGGGCCGAATCCCCCGCAGGGCCGGCCTGAGGCTGCCCAGCCTCAGGCCAGGGAGCAATCGCCCCCATCCCGCTGGTCCCGGTGGGCACCCCCGGAAAGGGGGCCTGCTGAGGGGGTGCAGTCGCGGTCCTCCGACCCGGCTGGCGCCTCCGCGAAGAGCGAACCGCGTTCGCCATCGCCTTCTTTTTGGAAGGCATGGCTGCAGTCGTTGGGAAGCCGAAGAAAGAAGCTACGAAGGAACCGCTGCCCAGAAAAGGCTTCCCAGCTGAAGGGAAGAGCGACGGAGCAAAAGGGGAAAAACTTCTCCTCTCCGTCGCTTCGCAAAATGGCAGCGCGGCTGCCTCGTGGCCACCCCTTTTAAAGGGTGCTGGCCACGCCCCCTAACTACCCGGATGTCCAAGTCCGGTGGGGGGGCCGCAAAGAGCGCGGCAGCCATTTTGGTGCCGCGCTTGCATTCTGGGTTGAAAGGATTTTTGCTGGAGAAACTCTGCTCAGGGAGTGCCCGAATGAGGCTCATGTCCCCAAGATCTTTTTCCACTGAAGTGGTCCCTATTTACTTGCAATTTCTTGCTTTTGAAATGCTATGTTGGCGGGAGCTGGGACAGAGATGGATGCTCATTCTGTCATGCAGTACTTGGGTTTTGAACTGCTGACTTGCTGACCTTCCAGCTAACAAGGCAAGCTTCTTAACTACTGAGCCATCGCAGTTTTGTGTTACATTGAGAACATGAGGTCACCACTTACGATTTAACCAAATGCTTTGTTATGTAGGGGGCGGGGGGACATTAAGACATAAAAATCACAAAATTTATGTTGAAGAAAAAATTGAGATCAAAACAGAAGAAATTTCTGAGGGTTGTTTTATTTCTTCAAAATTTAAAATGCTCAAGGATGAAATCTTACACATTAAAAATGAGAGATTCATCTATAATAGACTCCCTTAGAAAAGATGTGAACATTCAGTATGCTAAGGAATCAAGGTTTTTTTTTAAAAAAAAAATCTATTTAAATTTTCATCTGTATGAAGAGATAGCTGTGTTGTGTTGTGTGAGATATAAAAAAACACAATGTTGTATATAAAACATACAACATTGTGAGTTGCAAGCCCCGAATTTTGAAACAGTACAAAGGGATATAAAACTTCTTTCTTGTATGGTGAGAATGTTTAAGTGCTCATGAACTTTAGGAAATTATAATTAACACCATACAAGATGTCCTTAAAAATTGAACAAAACAAAATCCACTAGACCAGGGGTTCCCAATCTTTTTATGCCGTGGGCCTGACCATGCCCCGTGGAATGCTGAGGAGACCAGTCACATGGTTCCCCTCACTATAAACACTGCCATAAAATGCATCTGCTTCCAGTGCGGCAGTGGCAGTGCAGCCACATGAAATGGTACTATGGACCGTGTCTGACCCGCCAGCAGTAGGTTGGCCACCCCTGCATTAGACGGTTGGTTAAATTAGCAAAGGACTCTTGTTTGTCACTGACAGAACTAGATATGCCAGATTCTGAAAGACAGATGAAAAGAATAGGAGTTTGTGCTACAAAATTTATGAAGAATACCAAATCCAAGGTACATTACAATAATGACAACAACAATCAGCAGTTTCTGTAGCTAGACATATAAACTAATATCATTTTGGGGACAATTAAATATTGGTTAAATATTGTTAACCAAGATTTCCAGGGCTTTCAATGGCTCATTACTGTGTCAGATCAGTCATACAGGAAGAATGGATGAGACACAAATTCTAATAACTTTGACTTTTCATTACGTAAAAGTTTGCAGTTCTTTTAAAAAGAGATAGAGCCTATACTATACTGATATGTAAAAGGCACCATCTTTCATCCCTATCATGGGAAGATAGAACTCCTATCCCAAATACTTGAAAACACATGGCAATTAGAGCAAATAGTTGAATAATCTGTGCTCTGGATGCAATAAGAAACAAATGAGACTCTATAGCAGTGATGGCCAACCTTGGCACTCCAGCTGGCCTTGGATTTCAATTCCCATAATCTCTGATCAGCAGGAGCAGTGGTGTGTTGGCCCTTAGGGGTACATGGATTCATCCCAGTGTGCCCCAGCGACTGGTGCCCCCAGAGGCAGGCAGAGGTAATGGGAATGTTGGGCGATTTCTCCCCCAACCCAACCCCTCCCAATTAGGCTCCCCCATCACTTCCTGTCCACTGTACTCCCAAAGTGCCCAGCACACCCCTGAGCTGGAGTGCTGAACTGGGCTTCTGGTAATTGAAGTCCAAGAACACCTGGAGTGCCAAGGTTGGCCATCACTGCTCTATATGAAAGATCTTGGCTATTTTCCTTTCATTCTTTCCAGATCCTATATATGAAAACAGTGGTATCAATCAGAGGAAGAGGAGCTGGTAGGCATAGCCATAGTGGGTTTTTGCTCTCCTTTCTCAATTCCATCAGTTATGAGGAGAATATAATTTTTAAATGCCCTATTGTATATGTTCAGAATCATCTATTAATCAAAATATAGTTATGTGTTAAATAATTATGAAGATAAGAATATGGACCAAGGAGAAAACCGATAAAGAATTTTTTTTTAATTTGAACACCTTCTCTTGAGGGCAAAACAGACAGCTTCCACATCTTTTTATAAAAATGCTAACACTTCAGCTCTAGATAGGGAAAACATCTCATTAGAATATGAAAGAGCAGCCATTTAATGCCACTTGAGAATCCCAGATGCTGACATATATAATTTGATAGCTGAAAATTTGGAGTTCTAAAACATAGCTTATCCCATAAGCATGAACGTGTTATTTCTTGTCAATGCTCTTTTGAAACTGAACAAGGGAAAACCCCTGTTTACTTTTAAGAAAATTGACACATACCTTTCTTATAAAAATAAGCACATTAAGTGCCATTACACAGGGAAACTCATTTGATCGGAGTGGCTTCTTATGGTAGTTGCAGCAGATTTAGCCACATCAGCACAACCCCTTGTTTAGAAGAATTTGCTGGCAGGATCAAAATCCTGCAATTATGTCATGGGCCATTTCACACAAATAGTTCCCCATATGAGAAGGCATGGGTGATTTCCCAGTGGCTGCCACTCTTCCAAAAGTATTTTTAAAATTAGGCCTTTAAGATCTGTGGAATATGGGAGATACGTTAAAGAAAGAGAATTTGGTAGCTAGTTTAAACAGCAACTCCCCCAAAAAAGGTGGAAAGGAAAAGGAGGAAAAGTGATATAAATAAGCAATAAATTACCTAAAAGGTTTTTTCCTAGTGCCAATCTTTTCCAATTACCAATGAAGACTGAACTGAAACATTCAAGACTGGAAAATCCAATAAAGTGGTATGTAGATAAGGTTGTTGACTTTGCAATGGGAAAACAAAGGTTTAAAAGGTTATGATAGAATCCCAGCTTTGATTGGTGCAGATTAAAGTTCAGTGGATAAACAGTCCTAACTGGAGAACATATAAGCAAATCTGAGGAATGATGTTCAAATGGGGAGTCATTGCAAAAGGCGTTGAAAAGAATTACCATCCTAATGCATCTGCATGGGGATTATCAAGATGGGTGTCTGGCTCGGAATGAGGCGGGTGGAAATGACTCTCACTCATCCAGAGCACTCAGACCGAGCAATCTATACTAATTTTATTCTTTTATATGACCTTTGAAGTTACATTTCCCAATGGCATATCTCCTCCCTTCCTTCTTCTCCTCCCACCCTTCCAATTTTCTTTAATGCCTGCTTTGGTAGTGGAAGCTGGAATAAGACCTTAGAGCTGTTAGCTCTTCTTCTTTTTTTCCATCTTATTTATATGGATCCTGCCAGACATTAAGCAGAGAGCAAGAGACAACAACCAGCTTTACCTTCAACTCATTCATTCATTCATTCATTCATTCATTCATTCATTGTTCGCATTTGTATCGCTGCCCCCTCGCCGAAGCGACTCCGGGTGGCTTTTAGAGCCTGTCAGCACTGGCCTCTCAGTATAGGCTGTGTTGGATTTTCATACGTTGCTTGAGGATGGGTGGAGGAGCTAAATGACATTTAGGCCACTTCCCCCTATAAACAGCAGTTACCTCTATTGTGAAGTGGCTGAGGAGCTGTTTTGCAATACGGTTAAACTGAAGACTTCCCTTGACCACTGGTGAATTTATTTCTTTACATTTGGTAGATAATTGCTATGCTGATGCCTCACTTGGGAATAGGGGACCAGAGTGATGCATTGACATGAGGATTATTTACCAAATGTTTTTTAAAAAGAAAAGAACAAAAGCACCACTGGAGCAGCCCAATTGGCAGTGCATGGCTTCCAGTATTGCCAGCTGATTGGCAGCAGTATGGCTAGAGAAGTCATTTCCCAGTTGATTTGCAACAGTATTGCTGTAACTGTATATATACTATATACTATATACTATATACTATATACTATATACTATATACTATATACTATATACTACACAGAGAGAGAGAGAGAGTAAAATGCAGCAATTTGGGAGAACTTTCTGGTGCAGTGTCACGAACATTGCAAATCATTTACTTATGTCTGACCATTGTTCATGTTCATTCCTTACTGTGCTGTTTTGTCCGGAGCAGAGTTTATTGGAGGATTCCCCCCCATACTCTTTCCCCCTCTTCTCAAGTTATCTTTGTTACTTTTGCAAACCTTAGTGTGTTTACCTGTTTAGAGTAATGATTATTTTAGCACAAAGAAACATCCACATAGGTTTTAGAGAAGTATGCTTTTCAGAAATAAAACATGTTTATTTTCAACTTGAGAGGTAGCTTATTTTTTTCAAGAACTCATCACCACACACCCCTCTGCCAGCCATTTTCTTTATCCCTGGAAGCAGATTAACTCTTCAGGATGCCTGTCATCAAACTGCATTGGTCCAAAGGGGATTCTTATGCTCCTAGGCATCTGGCACCAGCGGAGAGTTTAATCTTTGTGCATTGACTGTCACGCTAGCTCTGTGGAGGACTCTGGATTCTAGGCAGTGATTGCCCTGTTTGAAAGAGACTCATCCTCTGTCGGTGGGAATTTTGAAATAATTTCAGCGACTCTCGCCTTCCTGACACTGATGGACCGTGTTGAAGCAAGGCTTTATAAGGCTTCACAGGAAAGCAATGAGACTTTTTTTTACACAAATAAACATTCTACTAGGACAATCCTTATTGGTCTGTTGCCCTAAATGAAGCAGACAGTAGAATACAGTCAAAACAGATTTTTTTTAAAGAATAACTTATGTGTTGTCTTTCGGAATTCCTTCCACCTGTCAGCAGGCTCCACTCCCCCTCAGCCAGAGGTTGGGCAGCCCGTGGCATTGGCAGAGGCCCTGATGGCTAGAGGGCCGAAAGGGTGGCTTCCTCAATGCTTGGCAGAGGAAGGCTTTGTCCAGATAGCCTGGCTCATAGGTTCACAGAAAAATGGTGAAATTAAACTGCAAGGGCCCCCGGGATGGAACACCACTTTCTCATGCGAAAATCACCCTTATCTTGCTTCAGGGGAACTTCTGGCCTTGGCTGCATTGAAGGCATCAAAGATAGCAGGTGGCTGGCTATCAGTGTTCTCATCTCACTCCGTGAGCTTGGACCATCTATTGGTACCATTCCCAGAGCTTGGCTTTGGGAAAAGTACAAGAGGTGCTTTCGCAGAAAATGGGTAAAATGGTGAAGTGTGCTTTCTAAAATGGCTTTAGTTAAGCTAAGTGGAATAAACGATAGAAAGAAAATAAAAGCAGTGCTAGCATTTCCAGGTAAAATCCTATTAAACTAACAGGTGATTAACATAAAATGACGTCATCTGTTGGGATTTGATTCATGTAAAGATCTAGTCTCAATCAGCCAGCCTCATTAGCAGCAGTTTATATTCTCAGATCTTTTGAGGTACCTATGAGTCCAGCTTCATTAGGCTTTTTGTAGGGAGAAACAGAGACAGACAAAAGCAGACACGACTGCTCTCTTTGGCTGGTCAAACGCTACTGAAGCCTTCTCTTTATTTAGGCAGAGAGAGAGAGAAACGAAACTAGCAAGCATTGTACACCAGAAACGAAACTTAGCAGAGACAAAGCTGAGTCCTTACAGCCAATCAGAAGTGTCAGAACCCAAAGAAAGAGAGATAAGGAGAATAGCAAGCAAAGAGGCTTTTGTTTACAATATGTGTCAGAAGATAGGCAAGACAGAAACCAGATGCATTCCTACATGTCCTCCTTTTTTCATTTAAATTTGAGAGAGGGACGGCTAATCATACCCCTGCATGTCATCATACTCCATAACTACTCCTCCATATACATCATCACTGTCCTCCTGGACATCGTACCCCTCCTGACTCATGGTACTTTGTTCCGGAGGATGATACCTCATTAAGTACAATTGCCGTCGTGCAAAACTCGATGTCTCCCTTCTATGCAATGGACATGTGTTACAAACAGAAATAAGATTAGGAATACAAGTAATGCAAAAATACAAAGGTATAAAGCAGATAATAATAATAAACCCATAAAAGAAAACTTGTCTAAGGACAGACAAATCAGGCAACCAAGAAGTCACCCAATCAAAGAGATTAACATCAGTGCGTACATTGTTAATAATGCTCTCCTGTAAATTCTGAAGTTCTTTCTCAATAGTATTATTCAGATAAAATAACCCAATGCTGCACATTGATATTGTCCTGGATGGAAATTCGTGGTAACTCCATTAAAAAAGAACCCCATGTTAGGATCCTTGATTTGCCATCCATTGCAAATTGAACCACTATCTATAGCAGAATAATCAGGAGTAAACATAGGAAACACATCATATATATCTTCAATAGTAGTGTTATACAAGGTATAATTAAGCTTATAAGAACTGTTATAACTACCCCATAGCCAAAAATAATCATCACAACCCGCATAATTGCCTACACTCTGCAAAACCCTTTTTGCTTGAGTCCAGTATTTCCATTTACTATTCCAGACTCCAGAACTATGACAGCAGAAACAAAGTCCTTTAGTGTATTTCTTGAATGTCATGCTTCGCCAGCGGGTGTTGTTAAATTGTTCTGGAGGATTGGAGAAGAGTGTAGACCTATCAATATGTTGCAAATGTCCAATAACCAGCTCTGGCGTGTTGAACAATGCCGGAAGAAAAGCCATTTGAGACACTGCCAGTGGATGCTCATAGTATAACGTTGCATTCTTACCATGAACCTCAAACATATAGTTAGCATGACGAATCCAAAAGTTGGGGTTGCCCCCATGAGGCATTGTTCTTACAGCTGGAAGCACAGTAAGAAAGAAAACAAAAGTCAGCACATTTAGTTTACTGGTGAACCACCATCCTGGAGCTGAGTAACCTTCTTCTCTCTCCATGGGCGGATCGCTCGAGCAGGAATCCACACAGGTCCTGAGGTTGTAGAAACCGCTGCGTATCCTCGTCCCCAGGTGATTAGAGGTACAGGACCCTTCCACTCAGGATCGGGTTGCTGCCGATAAACGACCAATGGCTTAGGAAGACACTCCTCGGTCCTGAAATGCAATTCGACTGGAGAGTGTGACCTGTTATGGGGAGCAAGAAGAAAATTAAGAGTATACAGTACTTTAGCAACAGCTGTAGGTATTTCAGCCACAGGAACCCCTCTATCTCCCACTTGCTTGTGTAACAAATTTTTGAATGTCAGGTGGGCTCTTTCAACAATCGCCTGTCCAGTCGAGTTATAGGGTATTCCATGGGTTAGCTTAATGTCCCACTGACGGCAAAAGTCCTGAAAGGCAGAAGAAACATATGATGACCCATTGTCTGTCTTAAGGCTTTTAGGTTTACCCATTGCCGCAAACGAACGAATGCAATGTTGTATAACATGTCTGGATGTTTCACCCCGTAAGGGTGTAGCCCATATAAATCCAGAGAAGGTATCAACAGTCACATGTAACTTAGAAAGCGGAGCCAAAGCAGGTACTTGCGTGACATCCATCTGCCATAGCTGATTAGCTTCTGTTCCTCGAGGATTAACAGCATCAAATGGCAGGAATATAGGAGACTTCGTACAGGAAGCACAGGATGACACAATGTCTCTAGCCTGTGACATAGGAATGGAAAACCGTTTATGCAAAACCTTAGCAGATTGATGAAACATTGCATGACTGTCAATGGGGTTGTCAAAGAGAGAGAAAACCTCAGCAGAGTCTCGGAGAGCAGAATCTGCTCGTGCATTGCCCTCCGTCAAATAACCTGGGATCCTTGTGTGAGAGCGTATGTGGGCAATAAAGAATGGGACCGTACGGTTGGAAAGAAAACCTTGAAGCTGTTGGAATAAAGCAAAAAGATCCCTATCCATCGATGGAGACAAATAAGCTTGAGCTAAAGTAAAAACAAGGCGGTAAACATATTGAGTATCCACAATCAGGTTAAAAGGCACATCAGAAAACGTAGAGAAAGCAAGTATGACCGCTGCCAGTTCCGACCGCTGGGCCGATGCTTGAGGTCCTGTAAAAACAACCTCCCATTCCCCAGTAGGACCCTGCCATGTAAGGACTCCACGGGAGGGGGAGCCATCTGAGAAAAGAGTAATGGCATGCAAGATAGGTTGCATGCAAAGCGGGGATAACAGGGAGTAAGAAGTGAGATTCAGCAAGGTAAACCGCTTATCCTTGGGGGGGTTAAATTTAACTTGTCCCACAAAGTCCGCCATGGCCACCTGAAATGCCTCAGAATGCTGTAGCAAGGCGGTTAGCTGATCCTGTGAAAAAGGAAAACAAACAAAGTCAACGTCATAGCCAGTCAAATGCTTTGCCCTAGTACGGCATTTGAGGAAAAGATCAGCAATCGCATCAGGCAGGCGATAACAGTTTTTCGAGGGAGTGTGCGCCAAGTGTAGCCATTCCACGATGGCCACCTTCTGAGCGTTGACAGGCGCGAACAAAACCACAGTGGGCAGCCTCAGTGTAGGAAGAAGAGCGCATGCCAGCGCAATGGTGCCTGAGGGCACCCGATCCACAGCGATGGTATGCAGCTTTTCGTTGAGGCGTTGAAGAGCTGTACGCATCTCCGTTGTGCAGGGAATGATGTCCGCTGGAGAAGTGTGTCCAGAAAGAGCAGCAAAGAGTGGTGATAGTTCCTCCGTGCTCATTAACTTTCCTCAAATCATGTAACAATCGCCATTTTCCAGACTTCTTTTTCACCACAAAAATCGGAGAGTTCCAAGGACTAGTGGTTGTTTGAATATGTCCCAGATTTAATTGCTCCTGTACAAGGGCCTCCGCCGCTTGGAGCTTTTCTCTTGAGAGCGGCCATTGATCCGTCCACACTGGTGGGGTGTTTTTCCATTGTAGTGGAAGTGCATGCAACGGCGCTGCAGGGGAGGCCCGTATCAAAAATTTGTCTGCAAGGTACACCCTGTCTTAGCCAGGAGATCCCGGCCCCATAGAGTAATAGGAATATCCATAATCAGGGGGTGAAGAGAAACTTTTGTTCCCCCTGAGGTCTCAAAGACGATTGGATGAACACTTTGCTGTGCTGGCTCGTACCCGCCCACCCCATAAACTTCCCTACAGGGGCGGACGGCCCATCCAGTCGGCCAATCTTTTTTTGCCACCACTGAAATATCGGCTCCTGTATCGACCAATCCAGACACTGAACGTCCACCCATAAGCAGCGAGCGGGTCGGTCTATCCTCGGTGATTTGTATCACCGCCATAGCCGCTGTTGCAGTCCCCTCCTGGGATGGAGTTGCAGTGGTCCCTAGTGGGAGCAGATGAAGGCGTCCTACAGGTTGTACCTTAGGCAGGGTGAGATGTTGCGTGGCTGAAGCAGGGATGACAATTTCTTGGTGACCCAATGTAACTGACCCTGCTGCAATGTGTACAGAAGCGGGTAAGGCGTCTGGGCAAGGAAGAACAATGCCCATCATGCCCTGGGGAATAACATCATCAACCAGTGTGGGAAGAGCCTCCACACACCCTGGCATAGTAAAAGTACAGTCCTTAGATAACCTCAATAAAAGTCCTTCTTTTAGAGGATGGTTTTTTCTATATCGTGAAATCATTTCTTGGGCAAGTTCCATATCTTCTGCCATCTCTTGCAAAACCTCCTCTATTGCCTCTTCACTGACCTCTGGTAGCCCTATTATTTTGCCTGGGCCCGAGCAAGGCCCGCACTCCCATTTCCCTGCTGCTGTGGAGAAAAGTCAGAGTCTTTGTGCTGAGCAGCTGAGGGGTTGGCATTAGGATTTGAGCGGCACTGATTGGCCCAATGGTACCCTTTCTGGCAAATGGGACACTTCCTTGAAGGGCGTGCTGCCTGCTTTTGAGAGGAGCGACATTGTGCTTTAAAATGTCCTTCCTTCCCACAGCCAAAACAACGTTTGTTTTGAGCCTGAGTTGTGGGCAATTGAACTGCAGCTGCCAGAAGTTGAGCCTTGTAACTGTGAGTCCCCACATTTTGACAAACTTTCATCATGTCTGCTATAGATGTTCCTGGCCTAGCATAAACAGCTGTCAGAGCCCCTTTACAATCCTCATTGGCATTTTCAAAAGCCAGTTGTTTCATGAGCATTTCCCGTGCTGGCACATTTTCCACCTGGCGGCTGAGAGCAGTCATGAGTCTGTTAATGAACTCAGTGTAATCCTCTTTAGGGCCCTGCCTAATTGCTGCAAATCCAGCAACGGAGCTATCCCCTTTGGAAGGAATCTTACTCCAGGCACGCATGACTATCTGTGCAATCTCTCCCAGCTGGGCATCCGTGAGTGCCAATTGCTGTGTGGGGTTGGCAAAATTTCCCTCCCCACATAACATATCCATTGTGAGTGCAGGGCGTGTATGATGTACCTCCCAAGCCACATCCCTCCACTCTTGCAAGCAGAGCATTGCTTCTGCCGGAGGCAAAAGCGCTTTGATCATCTGTTTCCAATCCACTGGTAGCAATTTTTGAGAAGCAATGGCTTCCAACAAAGCTTTAGTAAAAGGTGCATTAAATCCATAGTCACGTATGCTGACTCTTAGTTCCTTCAGATATTTGTAATGGAGGGTTTCATATCTATCTGGGACTGCCGCTGCATTGCCAACAGGCGGAGCCCCTCTGATCACTGGGTATATTTCAGGAGATTGCACGTCCAGCACAGCTGCCGTTAAAGCAGCAGAAAAATGTGTCTTTGTAGGGCTAAAAGGACTTGATTGTTGCAAGTCAGGACATAAATGCAAGGCAGGATATAATGTCCCATCTCCATTTCCACCTCCACCCCCATCAGGAGGCTGTTGTTTCTCATATGATGGAGGAGCAGTTGCCATGGCCCCCCCTTTTTCTGGAGGCAAAAGCTGTGGGAAGGGGCCATCAAGTCTTTGAGACAATAAAATATTTTTTGGAGTAAGTCTCTGAAGGCAGTCCCTAACTCCCTCCCATGTAAATAATATTGATCTAGAAATTCCATTATGCTTCTGCATTTCTCTCCCGATCTGTTTCCACTGTTTTAAGTCCAGACCTTCATATTTAAACCAAGGACAGATTTTTGCTATAGCTTTAGCCAGCTGCTGTATCTCTTTATCATCAGCCTTTCGCCCATTCTCATGCAAAAGATCTGAGATATCTTTACAAAGTTCCTGCATTTGCGAAGAAAGCAAACACCCCATGATAAAAAAATATATATTTTTCTTTTCTACTTACCCTATATGGGACCCAAAGTTGACTTTGGATGAATTTTCGAGCTCGATTTATGACCTTCCCGGTCGGGGGTAAATGAGACCTTGTCTCCGGTCGCCAATTATGGGGTGTTAATTAGATGCTAAATGCTGAAGCAGCTTTCACAGAGAGTCCTTTGAAGTTCATTCAATCGCCTCATCACAGAGCACCACTTGTTGGGATTTGATTCATGTAAAGATCTAGTCTCAATCAGCCAGCCTCATTAGCAGCAGTTTATATTCTCAGATCTTTTGAGGTACCTATGAGTCCAGCTTCATTAGGCTTTTTGTAGGGAGAAACAGAGACAGACAAAAGCAGACACGACTGCTCTCTTTGGCTGGTCAAACGCTACTGAAGCCTTCTCTTTATTTAGGCAGAGAGAGAGAGAAACGAAACTAGCAAGCATTGTACACCAGAAACAAAACTTAGCAGAGACAAAGCTGAGTCCTTACAGCCAATCAGAAGTGTCAGAACCCAAAGAAAGAGAGATAAGGAGAATAGCAAGCAAAGAGGCTTTTGTTTACAATATGTGTCAGAAGATAGGCAAGACAGAAACCAGATGCATTCCTACAGTCATCCCACAGGGAATCACGACATTGTCATCTTGTAGTCAGAGGTATTAGCTTAATAACATAATGCATGACAATTACTACTCTAAGGGATCCAGCAGTTTCCTAAGGATCATACGTTTCAAGTAAAAGGAGAAGCAAAATTGTCTAACCTACTTGGATGCAGAGCTGATGTGGAATGCCGAAGTCAAGGAGAAATGCGATCAGTTCTGGCTGCCGTCAATCACCATTATTTCTGTTAAAAGTGCTGTATAGCCATTGCTATATGGCCATTCTAATTCTGTGCTTCTATTAACTCCTGCTAAACAAACACTTCATTTGAGAACTGAAAGATCACATCTTAGATACTCAAAACATAAACCATATAAGGAAGAGTTAGCAATTCTGGCCTTCCAGCCATGGCTGGATTGCAATCTCCCTTTAGTTCAAACCATATCCAATGGCAAATATTGTGGGAAGTTAGGCTCAAAATTGCCCACAGATGGCTGTTGCCCACTCCGAATAAGGACTTCGTAGCTATTATATTCTTTTGAGTTGAGAATGAAAATAGACCAGATGCCAGTATAGTAATGCCCCAAACAAGGATAATAGTGCATTACATTCAGCCAGCAATCTAGTTACTGAATTTTGTGTGACCAGTGGTTTCCCATACAGGAAATTAGGTGTAATCAGAATATTGGCAGTTATTAAGTAAAGGTTCAGTTTAGCACTTCATTTTCGTTCCTACTTAAAATATTTGATCATGTTGTTAACCAATTGTTAAAATCATTTTCATTGCATTACTTAATCATGAAAGAGCTCTGGTGGATCAGGCCAAAGATCTAGTCTACATTCTATAAGGTCTGGTTCTTGTAGAAGCTCCCCCTCCCCTGATCCCAGCAGAAGAGGGAAAGCTGCTTTGAGAACAAAAAGTACTAGATGTATTTGATTTAGCCCTTGTGTAATACAATCAGTAAAAATAAATTGAATTCACCCATTTTATAAACGGAACAAATCTCACAATTTTTGATGATTTAATCAAGTGTTCAGAACACATGTAGGCTGACTCACATATCTGGAAAGCACACTTGTTAGCAGTTGTGCTCCATTGCTTCCAATATAAGTGGTCCTAGTCTCCAATCTAATTCTTCTCAATTTGGGCTTTCTTCTCAATTTTGTCCCACCGTGTTGCCTGCTCTGGGACCCACTCCATTGGCCCCGGAGATGCGGGACAGCTGTGTTGGCCCCCCCCGGTGCCTGTTGCTGGGGGGGATAAGAGGAGCAGACGCTGAAGGTGCCACCACTGCTGCCACCGTGTTGCCTGCTCTGGGACCCACTCCACCGGCCACGGAGATGCGGGACAGTTGCGTCACCCTCCCCCCCGTGCCTGTTGCCGGGGAGATAAGAGGAGCAGATGCCAAAGCTGCCACTGCCGCCACCACCGCGTTGCCTGCTCTGGGACCCACTCCACCGGCCCTGGAGATGCAGGACAGCTGTGTTGCCCTGCCCCCGCCTGTTGCCGGGGGGATAAGAGGAGCAGATGACAACGCTGCTGCCACCGCCATGTTGCCTGCTCCGGGACCCACTCCACCGGCCCCGGAGACATGAGGCTGGGGCTTCGCAGAAGGCTCCCCCAAAAGAGGACAATGCTGTTTTCTTTGGAGTACCTTTTGGACATAGAGCCCTGGCTGTGTTTGGGGATTGTAGAATTTATGTATTTTTGTTTACTGTATATAATGTTTGTATATTGTATTTATTTTTGTTGGAAGCTGCCTTGAGTCGCACTTGTACGAGTAAGTCGGGGTACAAATCTAATAAATAAATAAATAAAGGAATACTGGATTGGACTGGACCATTCAGTTCAGTTTTTCATGTCAACTAAATATGGGTATACATCTATGGGTGAACATAACCAACCTTAATTGATGAAAGGACTATGCACCTCAGAATTCAACAATAAGGTTGTTAAAACTACATTATTACACATTTAGTACTCCACAGAATGCAACACAAGTTGGATATCACCATAACCAATGAGACAGCCAACAATAGTAGTTTTTCCCTTTATGGAGAAACTTCTTTGCCTTCATACAAATCTGCAGTATTATTAATTGCAAGGAATTATTTAAATTTGAGGGGGGGGAATAAACAGGTTTGGGTGTTATCTTATATTGATGACCATTCATGATAGATCTTGGGATGAAATTAATCAATGTTTATTTGTTTAACTTAAACCAAGGGCTCTAATTGTAGATTAGATTATAGGCGATTATGTTTACCTTCAGGGATAGAGGGGGTACATTTTTATTCATTCACACTCAGTTACAATCAATGCCAGAATTGTTGGATAATGGAGTAGATCTTCACAAATACACCAGCAAAATGCATGCAGATGATTTGCTGGAGAATCCCTGCCTGATGCTTAGAAGTGTAGGAAAGAAAGGGCTTGCTAAACTGAATTATGATACACTGGACCAGAGTTATGCATTCTATGTGGCTGGAAGACTAAACTAGAATGTAACAGCTGGTGTGAAGTAATGTAAACTTAAATTAGCCTCATCAGCTGCTAAGTGCCACCTGGGGCCCTAGTGAAGTCCTGCCCCAACAAATTTTCCCATTCCTTTTTTCAATGAAAGATTACTCAAAACACTTCCTAAATTACAAAAATAGCCTGGATGAAAATATATTTATGGTGTTTTTAAAAGCATCAGAAACAATTAGGGGAAAGTGTCATTGTCAATTAATTGTATTAGGGTTCTTTTTCTATGTTTGGCTTACACTGACACAGACAAGGTGTGTACTTTAGAAAGGTGACTAAAACTGTGCCATTGCTATTTCTCAAAAGAATTGAAGTCCTGTGTTTATGTTTCCCCTTTTAACCTCACATTAAAATGAAGATGATATAGCCAAAATTAATAATTCCAACATCATACTATCAATGGCTGATAAAAATCAGCTCTAACAAAAATCATGGTCTGCACTTATTTACTGAAAAGTCTACAGAAATTGTCATGTTGAGTATTTTATTGCCCTCTAGTGGACCAGAACAGCAAAAGAATATTGAGTACTATAGATCCCTCAGTCAGAAAATAGAGGATTATAGTCAATAATGCTACAGTTTCCAGTAATGTAGAATACTAAAGAGTTTGCAATATACAGTACATTAAATGTGCCACTGACAGTTGCTTTAATTATAAATCATTTCAGGGAGATGGTTGGTAGACTTTAAAACTAAAATGCATTTTATGGTAGATGCATACCAATTAAGCCCCATGTTATTAACTGCAACTGGCTGAACATCTGCACTAACAGCTTTTTAGTATTATTCCTCCATGACAAGTTTATCAATTGAATTTATCAAGTTGCTTGACTATTCAATTGGGGAAGAATTAGGACTTTGGATTCCTGTCCTTCTTCAATTCAGTAACGCTACAATGACTGCAAACAATTCATGTATTATTTACACAAACAGGAAATCATAGGGAAAAGGGCAGCATGGATCACACGGCTTACCCTCTCTCCAATATTGTACCATTCCTTCCATTTCTCTCTGTGTTGAAAATAATTTCTGAATTGGATGCTTCCTGTGCCCGTGAACAATGTTTCCTAAATCACACAGAAGCCTCAATAGTGGCAAAAAGCACTCTGAGCCCCAGACTTTATGGAAAACTGAGTGGTGGGACAGTCAGAAGATATTATAACTTCCCAGGTTCATCTGGCCTTAATAGTGTCAGAGAAAATTACTTCTTTGTATGTAAACTAACCTTTGTACAAAATGCAATTGATCCAGGACACGTCTTCCACTTTGCTGTCCAAAACACAAGATGGCGGTGGGGTCCCCTTTCTACACACAAAGAGGACAAATGGATGAGCAATTGGATCTTACTTCAGTGCTAGCAATGGGCCATTGGCTTCCAAACATCATGATGGCATTGCAGGCCACTTGGCACGTAAACCACCTTGTTCTTCAACTGGGTGGACTGTGATACTCCATTACTTTTGGTCAGGACCCCCAACGCTGCCTCCTTAATGAGTTTGCACCAAGCAACTTAGGTTCCATCTACGCCAGCCCTTCTAATGCAGGCTGTCAGGTTTTTCTGAATTGCTTGAGGACAAGGGAGGAGGAGATGGGGGAAGTGGACATTTAGTCCACTTCCCCCATCTACACAACCACACACCACTGATTGGGCTGTTGCAGCCATTCCTTTTTTAAAAAAAAAATTCTATAAATGATCACTGTTTCAATGCATTGCTTAGATGACAGGGATTGTCAACCAACCATCAGCAGCATGTACTGTAGCTTCCAGGATTACCAGCTGATCAGTAACAGTGCCATCATTCATCAGCTACTCAGCTATGCTGCTGCCAATCAGCTGGGAAGTGGCTGTTACAGCTGGCAGCACTGCCACCAGTCAGCCAGTGTGTGGCCTCTAGGAGCAACAGCTGATCAGTAATAGCACAACCATAGCTGCTGGAGCAGTAAAGCACTTGATCAGCAGGCACATTGCTCCAATCAACTAGTGGTCCTGGAAGCCATGCACTGTCAATTAGTCACTACCCAGGTGCCTCACTCTATTTTATCCCATTCCCAGCGTGTCCATTTGCTGATAAAATACAGTACAGCAATTTAGGAGAAACACACATACACACACGTTCTCAAAATGGGATGGGCTAGGGTTGATTGACCCACTCCAGTATACAACATATGTGCATGCCATTTTTTAAATTGTGGACCAATCCACTTCTCAAATGCCTGAAAGAGCAGGTTATATGTTGCCTACACTTCCTCTTAGCCTGCAGAGAGGTCCTAGAATCAAAATCATAAGGCTCTTAATACATACCAGACATGGGCTTCTACTCTGCCCTTTAAGAGCAATACAGATGTCCTCTCATGTTCCTTTTGAGTATCCAACCGAGTGATGGCAAACCTTGGCACTCCAGCTGTTCTTGGACTTCAATTCCCAGAAGCCCAAGTCATTGTTTGGATTTACTGGTACACCCATTCTTGTGGATTCACAGATACTTGGGCTTTTGGGAATTGAAGTCCAAGAACAGCTAGAGTGCCAAGGTTCGCCATCACAGATCTAACCTGTGATGGACTTCTAGAATTATATTGTGTTCTTTAAGTGGCCTTAATAAAAGTTGCTTGTTTCTGCTGTTTGCACATTGCTGCTTTCCTCTGTTGAATGCAAAGGATAGGGAGGGGGAATTGGCTTTAAGAAAGGTTTATTTTCATTTGTACTCAGGGACAAAGGCACTTCACTAGCTGCTGCAGCATATTTGAGCTTAATTGTTGGGAGTAAAATAGTTGGTATGGAGGAAAATAAGTGGATTGCTCTTCCTAACACAGCTGTATTTGTGTGCACAGTAACACATAAAGAGTCATTGTCTTGCTACTCTCCCACTGGTAGGCCATTATTAGGAGACAAAGAAGCTGAGTCACCTAAAGAACTCTTGAAAGATTATTTAGATGGGACTAAACTACAATTTTAAAGGAAACTATCATTCTGTCCAATGTATTTTTTTCTTTATTTGAAATATAAACAGAATTTAATTTAATTTAATTTAATTTTTAAATTTATTCACCGCCCACTCAGGCAAGCCCGACTCAGGGTGGCTTACATAGATATACAGTATGTACACCACTGACGAACTGTCAAAGCTTTTCCAAAATAAATATTTTTAAACCCATAATGGCTTAGCTTGAAAAGACAGGCATGTTCTAGAACCCCTTGTGTTATTTGCTCTCTTAAACATATATGTATGGATTTCATCTGGGTTTAGTAATAACAACATCCACATCAGTTTTTGAGTATGTTTTTTTCTTCAGTGTAACTAGCTAATGACTTCAATCATGTAATTTCAAAAATGTGTTTTGACTCACAGCATCTTGTTTATAAAATTCAACTGGTAAATCTTTGGTTCTGTTCCCATCAACATTGGATTTGAACGTGAGGTAAAGGTAAAGTTCAACCTTACTCAAAAGCTAGTTGTATCCAACTCTAGGGTTCAGTGCTCATCTCTGTTTACAGCCAAAGAGCCAGCGCTGTCTGCATCTGCAGACGTTTCCATGGACATGTGGCAGGCATGCCGCAACACAGGAGTGCACGGAATGCTGTTTACCTTCATACCAAAGTGGTCCCTATTTATCTACTTGCAATTTCTTGCTTTCAAACTGCTAGGTTGGCAGGAGTTGTGACAGAGACAGGAACTCATTTCGCCATGCAGTACTCGGGTCTTGAACTGCTGACCTGCCGACATTCCAGTTGTCAAGTTCAGCATCTTAACCACTTGAGCCAAACCATTTGTTAATCTGCATTTAAATACTAATTTTGATCCTGAAACATCACTATTCATGGGAGATATTACGTTATGTCTGGTGCTAGCTCATATATAAGGTCTGACTTGGTCTCTGATAATAACATGTTTAATTGTCTGGAAAATGCACATCAATTTCAGAAGGCGCCATTTGATTTCTGAACCATCAAGGGAGACACCCCACTGAATTTTGAAATATGCTGCCTTTAAAAAGAATTTTAGAAAATATAATACATATATTAGAATTATGTTTTAATTCTTATACTTAGATGTTTGAGAGTCTTGTGACTCTCTTTCTGAAAGCATGTGTCATATACTGTACATGAAATGAGGGGAGCATTCGACTCTTGCCTCCTCCTCCTCACCTTAATTACGTGAGAGTGGCAGTCTGGAGAGGAAACAGCTACTGTACTCTATTCATTCCCCTTATGTAGGCAACCAACATGGACTCTCTTCAGAGGGTGACTTTCCTCTGATAAAAACAGTAATGGAGAGAAGGGGGCTGGGACACTCCCTTCCCCACATATGGATGACCTGTGCTTTAGGAACAACTGACTAGGGCTAATGTCCAAGGGGCTGAAAGGATGAGAGACAAAACGGTGTGCCCACACATCTTCCCTTACAAAAGCACTAGCCATTTTGTTATCCTAGAATTTCAGTGATGGTGAACCTTGGCACTCCAGCTGTTCTTGAACTTCAATTCCCAGAAGCCCAAGTCAGCACTCCTGCTGATCAGGGCTTCTGGGAATTGAAGTTCAAGAACAGATGGAGTGCCAAGGTGTGCCATCACTGTAACCCAGATGGACTTCAATTTGATGAAATCTTCCTCCTCCTTTCAACAAGGCTTGTGACACAAAATAAATGAAAAAAAGTACTGCCTCCACATTAGTAAATCACAAAGGTTCATAATATAAGCAAGAAGACTGGGAGTGGGTAGCAGGGCTGCCACCAGGGCAGTACTACCAGTACTGCCGTATAGGGCCCGGAGCTGACAGCGGCTCTGCCGCCGGCGGCCATAACTGTGACATTACTGTGTATGTGGAGACCAATAGGATTGCTCAGTATGGGGCCCAGAAATTTCTGATGGCGCCCCTGGTGGGTAGCACCCCTTTTCTGTGGCTTACCTTAAAAACATTAAAATCCCATTACATTCAGTCCATTCTCCTCACTACTTTTATTACTTGAAGTGGTCACATTACAAGACAGTTTCTTCCAGGGGTGTGCTGGGCACCTTGGGAGGGCAGTGGACAGGAAGTGATGGTGGCACCTTTTGGGGGGGGGGGGTTGGGGGAAGAAATCCCATTACCTCTGCCTGTCTCTGGGGGGCACCAGTCGCTGGGGCACACCAGGATGAGTCCCTGTATTCCTGTGGGCCAGCAAACCACTGGTTTCTTCCAGTCACTGTTTTTTTAGGCTTTGTTTCTGGACATGTTGCTTAGCTTCTCAACGCTGTCTTCAAGTGAAGAGTCAGAATTTCAGCATTTTGTACAAGAGCCCGCCCAAATTAGCATGCCGACCTGCACTAGCAACAGTTAATAGCAACAGGAGCACTGATGGTGCAGTGGTTAAACTGCTCTACTGCAGCCATAACATTGTGTGTTTGTTCCTGACAGGGATCAAGGTTGACAGTCAAATGAGTACCCAGCATGTTGGGGCAATATGCTAATTACCTATAAACTGCCCGGAGCAGGGGTTCCCAACCTTTTTATGCCGTGGGCTTGACTATGCCCCCCTGGACAACTGAGCGGGCCTGACCATTCCCCCAGAAGCAGAAGTAAATGTGTCTGTTTATGACAGCTGCGGGCATATTTATGGCTGATGTAACTGCATTTATGCATGCACAGGCTCATTTTATGGCTGTCATAAATGTATCTGCTTCCACTTCCAGGTGCAGGTGCAGCGACGGGCCGGATGGAATGAGTTGGTAACCCCTGGCCCAAAGAGTGCACTAAGTGCAATGCATGGTATATAAGTGTACTGTAATTGCTATTGCTATTCTTAATTGCAAGACTGTGAAATATGGAGATTTCCAGAAACAAACAGGGTTGCTCTGGCTGTTTCCCACCCTGATTCCTCATCCCCCCCATTTTTCCTCATTCCGCTCACAATTTTAATATCCATTCTGCCACACTGTGGGAACATGGAATGAACGAGCAAACAAAGCATGATCAGATGTTTACAGCAAGTGTTATATCCACATGCACCTAAGTGTTAGCAAAAATATTCAACAGAATAAAGAGATTATCACTGGAGCTCACAGCAACTATCCTTTTATGCAGTCTGAGGAAAAAGTACTCCACTGCTTTTCTCTTGCTCCCCGCCCCCCCGCCCCCCTTCAAGCTTTTAGTCAACTGTGTTTGGATTAAGACATGGCTAGTTAATCTTTAAAATATGTGTTTCCATAACAAAGGATAGCTTGTGCATAAATTCTGCATATTGCTATCCAAGCCAGCAATACGGAGGTAGAGCTCCTGGGAAATTCCCTACATAGTGCAGGGTGCAAAGAATGCTTTCTTCTTCACAATTCCTCCCCTGGCAGTGAAATGTGACTATTGACAGGACACCTTTGAAAGACTACCCAGTTAACCTCTTCTAGCCTGGGAAAGATTGTAGCAGCCGTGCAATTTCTTCTTCGCCTTTAGTCATGGCTAAGCTGCATAAAGGCCACCATAGTGGCAGTCGCAGCGTATGTGCAGCAGAAAGATGAGGTGGTTGGTGGAATAACATTTACACAGAAATAGAAATAAAGCTGGCAGACTGCGATGGCTTAGTTGCTAAGATGCTGAACTTGACGAGTGGAAGGTTGACAGATCAGCAGTTCGAGACTGCAGTACTGCATAACAGAGTAAGCTCCTGTCTCTGTCCCAGCTCCTGCCAACCTAGCTGTTTGAAAGCAAGAAATTGCATGTAGATAAATAGGGACCACTCAAGTGCAAAGGCAAGTGTTCCACGCACTCCAGTGTCTAGTCATGCCTGCTACATGTCCACAGAAATGTCTGCAAAAGCAGAAAATGTTGACTCTTTGGCTGTAAACAGAGATGAGCACTGAACCCTAGAGTTGAATACAACTGGCTTTCGAGCAAAGGTGACTTTCATCTTTACTACAAATCAAGGAATGGGAAAGTTATATACCAGCCCTCCTCCTTTCTCTTTTAGCAATGATTCACACTGGCTGAAAAAGGCATCTCAAGTCCAAAGGTAAGGGTGGCACGTCTGCAAGGGGTGGGCTGAGCACAATGCTGGGTTTCCTTGTTTGCCTGGCCAGGAGTGATTTATGTTAGTAAATCTGGAACCACCAGAGGATTCACTTTGAACTGAGTCAGACCCTGGACGGCATGATTAACTGTATTTTCAGATCACCCCCTGCTTAGAGGAGAAATAAAGGAGCTTCTGCCTGTGTGGCAGGAGAAGAATTTAGATGAGATAGTCCATTGCTTCACTTGCACAGTGGACAACAAAGTAAAGGAAACATAAAAGGCAAAAGGGGAGAGAAACGGTGTGGGGGGGGAGAGAGACCAGGTAGAGGAGGGAAAGAGGAGGGGAAAGAGCAAGACCATTAGAGACCTGATTCAAAAACATATTTTTGCCACTCCTTTATCATATCCTCCGCTAGCTGTGGTTGCTGTTAGTATAGAGCAGGGCTGCTCAAACTATGGCCTGTGGGCCATATTTGGCCCCTGATGCCTATTCATCCAGCCCATGCTGCCCTCGTCACTCCTGGAAGCGGACGTAAAACACGCCCAAATGTGAGCTTCCAGGAGCAACAAGGGCAGTGTGGGCCGGATGAATAGTTTGGGCACCCTTGGTTTAAGCAGAGAAAATGGCAGCTTAAAATCTATCTCATCCTGTTGCAAAACAGATTGCAAGGTGCATTTTACTTCCATTTCCGGTGGGAGGAACGTGACCGGCTCTGCTGAACCACGTGACTGGCCCACGGCCCAAAACGTTTGGGCATCCCTGGTATAGAGCAGCCATCAAGTTGGGTGACCATTAAAGACATTCTAATAGTAAAGGTTTCCCTTGCTCGAAAGCCAGTCGTATCCAACTCTAGGGTGCAGTGCTCATCTTTGTTTCTAAGCCGAAGAGCCAGCGCTGTCTGCTTCTGCAGACGTTTCCGTGGTCATGTGGCAGGCATGACTAGACACCGGAGCGCACGGTGTAAAACACAGAAAGATGAAAACCACACACTGAAGATAACGTAAATGGGGGAAGTGCATGGCTGAGAATTTATTGGCTAAAGTTCTTTGGTGACTGGTTTTGGATGCAGCGCTGTAACACGAGGCAGAGCTTTTGTATGCAAAAATCAAAATGGCCACGATGACATCCAACCACCATAGGAGAAAAGAAGCAACAACAAGAGATTTAAATAGTAATTAAAGTATGATATTAAAACTAGCACTGAATTTTAAAAATGGAGAAGGAATCAAAGCATACATTTCAGAAAGTTTCCTAATTTTCCCTTAAATGTGTCCAGCATTGGAGCAGTCACCGTCTCCCAAGCTCTTCAACCAGTTTCTCTTGGATGTGGTTCATCAGGCCCTGGAGATCTGAATTCACACTAAGTTTTTTTGTCAGTCTCAAGCTCCACTTGTACTTCCGTCTTTTACTATGCATGTATCTTTTGTTTTGTCGCCTTTAGCATCTCTCACTAACCTCAGCTCAATCTCAGCTTTTGCCTTCCTAGCACCATACATGCAACTATTTGCTATTTGCCAGTTCTCTTGTGGCCTGGGCTTCCTTCTATTTCCTATACGTGCCCCCTTTTTTTGTTTTCAGGTCTTATCTGAGCTTTTTGTGAAGGCACGGCCTTTCTTGCTGCCTTCCTCCTTTTTCTTTGTCTTGGAATTGTGTGAAGTTGTGCCTTTAGCATTTCCTATTTAAGAAACTCCCACTCATCTTGCCATGGGGCCTTACATATCCTTACATATCATTATTCCAAGTTTACTAAAACTAGCATTTCCAAAACGAATACAGCCAAATACACATATGGATTCCCCATGCCCATCTGGCATGGAAACGGCCCTTGCAGAGGCCACTTAGGTGAGAAGGCTCCCGGCCGTGGTTTCTGCGGGCAGAGAAATTAAGGGGGGTGGATTAATGATAGGGTTTGATTCACCCAATTCCTTGACCTGACCAGCGGTTCTGCTGAGAGAGCGAATATCTAACTCCGTTACCCATTAAAGTAATCACTCATCTCCTAGGAGAGCATAATCCCCGGTGCAAATAGAAGCCATGTTTACCCCAGTCTAATCCTTGGACAATGGTGTTTCCCCTGTCAATGTTTGCCCCAGTTAATTAACTTCCCCAAAGAGAGATTCCCAATTAACCCGAGTAAACAGGTGATGTGATTTTCTGTCAGATGACGGTTTTGCCACCGTTGCGCTTTTTCTCCTATATATGTTGAAGTTTTCCCCCAATAAACTACTGATCTGATCTCGCTCCATACTGCCTCGTATCGTTTCTTGATCAGTCTCCTCCGGGACCTCCGGCCCTCTGCGGCCCCGATTCCTACATCTGGTGACCCGCGACGGGATCTTACCCGTGAGTAAGCGATCACACAGTCCGGTTCTGCGCTCGAACCGCGTCCACTCGTCCCGGAGGACAGCGCGGCAGCGCGGCCGGTAAACCAGCCGGTCGGGAGAACGGCCTAAGCGGCGAGGCATTACCGAGAGGCTTCCTACAGTTTGCTCCCGACTTTCGCGGGGGCTTGCAGGTTACGGAAAAACGCGTTCCGCAGGGTCAGCTGTGAACCCTGACAGCGCAGAGGCCACCGAGGGCCTGTGGCAGCAGTCCACGCTCCGAGCTCTACCCAGAGAATCGTCGCCAGAACCTATTACTTGCCCAAGACGCGTCGACTCGTCCCGAGGAGGAAACCTCGGAGGACCCTTCGCAGGTAATATGGGGACCTGTCCTCAGCGACAGTGTCCATCCACTAGCCAAAAAACTCGTGAGGAAGAGTTTAGAATCCTGGCCAGGGTATTTCAGTTAAGATTTCACAGCCGAGAGCTACCGAGACTTTTGGCATACCTAAGGGAACACTGCCTGCTTTACCCAGAAGTAGGTACATTAACCCTTGAGCTTTGGGATCAGATAGGAGACTGCATTCAGCAACCCCCGAAAGCTCCAGGAGGCGTAATTCGCACATGGAGTAAATGTAGGAAACTCTTAGCGGAGATAGAACCAGTCCGGGTAGAGGCCAAAGAACCCCCAGCACCAGCCGAGCCATCGGCGCCCACGGCGCTCTATTCGTCATTGCAGTTTAGGCAGAGTAGCGTAGGGAACTTTCCCTCGGTGACAGCTGCAGACATCACCGACGGAATGCAAGGAATGGGGAGCGCAGGCGCTTCTCTGACAGTTCCAGGTTCCCTAGTTACCAAGAGTGCCCTTCAGCGCACAGTTGAGGAAGAACTGAAGAAGGGGGAATTGCCAGCGGAAGAACTAGCTGAGCTTAGTCAGATCTGTCCAATTTGCTTAGAAATGGATGCCCTCACGGGGGCCCAGAAGATAGTTCATTCACCAGTCCCGTATAAGCTTCTCATGGCTATACGGAAAGCCATTTCAGAGACAGGGCTCCAAAGCCGGTTTACTAGGGGCACGCTTCAGCAAGTGTGCGAGAACACCATGTTCATCCCACATGACTGGAAAGCCGTCATGCGGATGATGCTCAACCCTAGCCAGTAGCTGATTTGGGACAGCGAGTTTCGCTTTGAAGCTCAAACTAGGGCTGCCAGGATGGGAGGCGCAGTAATTCCTGACCAGTTATATGGTTCAGGTGCCTTCGAATCCATCGATGCGCAGATCAACTTGCCACTCGCCACTCTCCAGATGTCGGCAGAGGCTGCCTTTAGGGCTTTTTTCAAGGTCCCTGCGACCGGCAAAGCGGCTAAGAATCACACCGCAGTCAAGCAGGGAGCTCAAGAACCCTACATGGACTTCATCAATCGCTTGGAGGAGGCGATTAGTAGGCTGATCGATAATGAGGAAGCCCAGCAAGAGCTCATGATTAAGTTAGCCAAGGACAACGCCAACTTAGACTGCCGTAAAATCTTGCAGTCACTGGGCAATCGTCCCGACTTGACTCTCACGGACATGATTAGGGCTTGCGCCGACGTTGGCACAGAATCCTATAAAATGGGTTTGCTAGCGGCAGCGGTGCAAGGGGGTAGGAGACCCAAAGGTAAAAATCAAGGGGCATGCCACAATTGTGGCAAGGTTGGTCACTTCGCTAGGGAGTGCCGATCCAAGGGAGGCGGACAAAATTCCGGCCGCTCCAAGGCTCCAAACACCCTGTGTCCGAAGTGCAAAAAAGGCTACCATTGGGCCAGAAACTGTCCGAGTTCGGGAAACCGGCACGCGGGCACGTCTCTGGCCCCGGTCCAAACAGAGACTTCCCAGACTCAAGGCTCGCCAGAGCTAGACTAGATTCAGGTCACACTCCAGGCACTGCGAGGGCGCAGGCCAGCCCCAAGGGTAGTACAGGGTTAGATTTGACTTGTCAGGCAGACGTTACATGCGACCTGCCAGGCACGGTCTATCTGGTGGACTCCCAGTACATGGGTCCACTGCCCAAGGGCTTTATAGGTTTAGTTTTGCCCCGCAGTGTAGCAAGAGCACGCGGAATTCTTGTAATTCCAGGAGTCGTTGACTCCAATTTTTCAAGCGTTCTCCAAGTTCAGCTTTGGACTCACCTGCCCCAAACAATTCACAAGGGAGACACATTAGCACAACTGATCATGGTTCCTTGTCACTCGCCAGCAGGCAGCCAGGGAAGGCTCAGGGACAGCTCAGAGTCCCGGTCAGAGGACCGCTCGAGCGCCAGTGAGGCAGTACAAGGATACCAGGTCTTAGCGACAGTCGAGACCAACATTGAGTGGAAGCAGCGCCCAGTTATCGAGGTATTTCTGAATAATAGATCGTTCTCAGGCCTGTTAGATACCGGAGCGGATGTATCCGTGATAAGCAGAAGCCAGTGGCCAAGAGAGTGGGCCATTGAGCCGGTCTCCGATGTGTGGGGGGTAGGCGGCATTCAGGAAGCGTTTAGGAGCCGGGAGTGGGTGACAGTCACAATCCCAAGGGCTGACGGCACAGCGGTAATCCGACCGCACATTCTTGACGTGCACATCAACCTTTGGGGGCAAGACATTTTACAGCAGTACGGTGCTACGCTTACCTTCGGGTAATGGCGTTGCCACTTAAATGGCTCACCGATACGCCGGTTTGGGTAGAACAATGGCCGGTAGTGGGAGAGAAATTAGTCGCCCTCAAGCAGCTGGTTAAAGAGCAGCTAGACGCAGGACATATAGAGCAGTCCACTAGTCCCTGGAATTCGCCAATTTTTGTCATCAAAAAGAAGTCGGGGAAGTGGCGACTCCTCCACGATCTCAGAGAGATCAATAAGTGCATACAGCCAATGGGTCCGCTTCAATGTGGCATCCCAAATCCTAATATGATTCCCGAGGGGTGGGACTTCATGGACGACATCTTAGTCGCGGTGCCGCAACTCGGCAGCGAAATGTTTTCAGACCTCCAGGCCAGCCTGGGGGAGAAAGGGTTACTCATTGCCCCGGAGAAAATGCAGAGAACTGAGCCCTTCTCATACTTGGGTCATCGGCTTCTCCGCTCCTTCGCAGCACCAGTTTTGCCTCAGATCAATTTACAGGACTCAGTCACCTTGGTAGAATTGCAACAGGTTTTAGGGCCAGACCGTATTTTCGATTGGATACGGATCTTTTGAAACCGCTCTTCTTGCTGCTCAGATTAGGTAAGCAGCCAGCAGACCGGATACAAATTTCTCGAGAAGCACGCTTGGCTCTTGAGAAGGTCAACCAAGTTCTCAGCCAGAGGTGGGTAGATAGGATCACCCCAGGGCCATATGCTCCGATCCTGAA
Organism: Bradypodion ventrale; assembly: GCA_035047345.1. Lineage (NCBI taxonomy): Eukaryota > Metazoa > Chordata > Lepidosauria > Squamata > Chamaeleonidae > Bradypodion > Bradypodion ventrale. The sequence continues at coordinate 261,101,975 of JAWDJE010000003.1, read as the reverse complement.
TTTGTACATCGTGCGAGCAGGGTCCATGTTCACTGGAGCGCTAGGAGTAGACTCCGAGAAAGGGGCGAGTATCGTGGAATGGGTGTACTTGCCGAACACCTCTTCCCGAAACATCGTTCCTCCCCAAGAGTTGGTTTCCGCGGTGGTCTACCGCAGAAGGCTGAGAGCTAGGGACATTTCAGGGCACGACTTAGCCAAAATTGTAGTCCCGTTCACCAAGGAACAAATTCAGCAATTGATGCAGCTCGGTGACTCGCTTCCAATTGCTTTGGAGGGATTCACCGGATGCTCGGCATACCACTTGCCGAAAGACCCCAGACTTGTCTCGCTTCAAACGCAGACAGTCAGCTTGTTCGAATTGCTCTCGCTGGTTCCGCTTCAGGGAGCCAGGACAGTCTTTACTGATGGAGGTCGCACATATGGTATCTTGACTTGGCAGGAGGGCCAAGCTTGGTGCATGCTGTTAACTCTTCCACAGAAGTCCGCACAGCGGGCAGAGTTGGCGGCGGTGAACCTTGCTTTGCGCACCTTCGCCAAAGAACGTTTAAACATCATTACCGACAGTCAGTATGTTAGGAATTTGCTTCACAGTCTACCGGGAGCATACATTACTCCCGCGATAGACAAGAATTTGCTTAGTCTGTTTCTCACTGCTCAATTTCATTTGCGAAACCGCACGGAGCCGCTCTATATTGCCCACATCCGAAGTCATCAAGACCTACCGGGTCCGATTTCCGTGGGCAATAGCAGAGCGGATGCGGCGGCAAAGGAAATTCAGCAACGTTTAGTGTTAGGTGTTTTCACTACGCCAATTCAGAGTCATGCATTTTTTCACCAAAATGCCAAAGCGCTAGCCAGACAGTTCAATCTGCCACTTTCTCAAGCCCAAGGCATAGTTCGCTCTTGCCAGCATTGTGCAGGGGCACCGGGGGGGGGCCCTCGTGGGGGGTCAACCCACGAGGGACGGAGGCTAACCAGGTGTGGCAGATGGATGTCACGCATGTTCCGCAGTTTGGCAGATGGCAGTACATGCACGTTTGCATAGATACCTTTTCTCAGTTCGTTTGGGCAACGGCGCAGAAAGGGGAAACTGCTTCCCACGTGGAGCAGCACCTCCTTTCCTGCATTGCGGCCATGGGCAAACCTCGGCACGTGAAAACCGATAACGGCCCGGCCTACTGCTCTAGGCAGTTGGCCGCCTTCATGGCCACCTGGGACATTAAGCATACTTTTGGTTTCCTTACAATCCGCAGGGGCAAGCAATTGTGGAACGGGTCAATCGGACGCTCAAGTCCTATATTGACAAACAAACAGAAAGGGGGAGCCACCAGCCCTCCCCAAGTCACAGGCTCTGGCACAGCATTGTCTGAATAAGGTATTGTTCACATACAATCACCTTAATGTTTTTTCGGATTGCACGCCGCAGGAGAAGCATTTCCGCCGTTCGGAAGCTCTCCCGCGACCGATGGTCCGATACCGGGTGCCACCGGACCCTTCTTGGAGGGGCCCGGTGCCACTCATAACCTGGGGAAGAGGGTATGCTGCAGTTATGTCTCTTACAGGTGTCGTTTGGATTCCAGCTCGGTGTGTTAAGCCTCACTTAGAACCACATGGCGTGGACCCAGGCCGACCCGAATCCGATCCCGGAGATGGAGGACCTCACCCTGACCGAGAGGACCCGTCGGGAGAGACAGCGGTCGCAGATGACAGCGCCGAAGATCACCTGGGGGATGGTCAAGGCCCTTTGCCATGAGGCCCAGGATGCCATCCAGCGCGAGGAGAGGGGGCCGACACCAGAGAACCTCGTGGCTGCAGTCTTTGCCCAGATTCATGCCAACTCCATGGCAGTCACCGTCATCCTGATCCTCTCCCTACTTGCGGGGGGAGGCGTTCAGGCCGCCTTGTTAAAGGCTAACAATTTGTTGCCAGGTGGAGACCTCTCTGCCAGGATGCAGTACAACATATGGGAAAGGTTGGCGGGTCTCGTCAACCAGTCCGATTTTTGCCTGAGACAGGACATTGGTTCTGCCTCAATCCTGAGCACCTGCCTCATCCCAGTGTGCCATTCTCCAGGCGCATACCCCAGGGATGGGGATTGGCTCGTGAAACGGATTTTCAGCCCATACAACCCAGCGGCTTCTTCAGAATACGCCCGTTGGGAAATGCGGCTCATCATGACTTTGCCGGCTGATGCAGCCACTCTCCACACTCCCCGAGTGGCAGTCAGCCCGAACTCTACTTGTGCTCGAATGACCGGCTGCTCCGCAGTCTGTCGAACCCGGCGCCGCTGCCTCTACGTTGGCAGTGGCAATTGGACTTGTAATAACCCAGTGAAACTTGGCTCAATGTATGCTCACGTTACGTTAACATCTGGTTGGTTCTTTACATGTAATCAGTACACGTGGAACTACATTCCCGCAAATGTATCAGATGCTACTTGTTGTATCAGTCGTTTGACACTGTTACTCCCCACTAAGGATATGGTTACCCCAAGCACAAATGTTACAAATGTTTCAGCACCCATACGACACACTCGCACAACCCAGTTAGACAGCTCATGTGAGAGCAGCTTTAGAGTTATGAGTCCAGCCGAGTATGTCTCGTTGGCAGTCAGCATAATTGGCGTGCCAGGCTTAGCCGTCGGCAACGCTCGGAGGATTAGTCGATTGGCTTGCGGACTAGCTAAAGCCATTAACCATACCTCCTCGGCGATAGCGCTGCTCAACCAGGAGCAGGCGGAGCTTCGCCATGCCATACTTGACAATTGAGCGGCTATAGACTACCTCTTATTGCTTCATCATTTGGGTTGCGAATCTTTCCATGGTATGTGTTGTTTCAATCTTACTGACAACTCCCGCAAGGTACAGAGTCAGCTCACGGCCCTCCACACCATAGTCGAGGGCATAAGGGAAGGTTCTGCATGGGGAACTTGGTGGAGTTCATTGTGGAATTGGATGTGGTCGTGGATTCCGTGGGGGTGGCTCCAGACGGTACTCAAGGTGGTGGTGGGGGTGATTATACTAGGCATAGCAATCTGCTGCTTTGCGCAATGTATTCCCTCACTGATCTCGAAGTGCCACCCCAAGAAGGAACCCCGAAGCGTCATTCCCGCTCAGCAGCTGATGCCTCTCTTGCGCAGAGTTGCCGGTCAGGCTCTTAAGTAAAACAGAAAGGGGAGATATGGATTCCCCATGCCCATCTGGCATGGAAACGGCCCTTGCAGAGGCCACTTAGGTGAGAAGGCTCCCGGCCGTGGTTTCTGCGGGCAGAGAAATTAAGGGGGGTGGATTAATGATAGGGTTTGATTCACCCAATTCCTTGACCTGACCAGCGGTTCTGCTGAGAGAGCGAATATCTAACTCCGTTACCCATTAAAGTAATCACTCATCTCCTAGGAGAGCATAATCCCCGGTGCAAATAGAGGCCATGTTTACCCCAGTCTAATCCTTGGACAATGGTGTTTCCCCTGTCAATGTTTGCCCCAGTTAATTAACTTCCCCAAAGAGAGATTCCCAATTAACCCGAGTAAACAGGTGATGTGATTTTCTGTCAGATGACGGTTTTGCCACCGTTGCGCTTTTTCTCCTATATATGTTGAAGTTTTCCCCCAATAAACTACTGATCTGATCTCGCTCCATACTGCCTCGTATCGTTTCTTGATCAGTCTCCTCCGGGACCTCCGGCCCTCTGCGGCCCCGATTCCTACATACACAGGCACATCTGAAGCCTGCCATGTCTCTGTACAAACTTTTGTTCATAGCTTGAAGTCCCTAACACAGAGGAACAGACAGATGAACTGTGATATGTGTAAAATATGAATGATTTCTATTCTCATTTATGGACTTCTGGTCTCCATAAAAGCCTGGCTTATTGAATAGGTATATACAAACAGAAGACTACCATGGGTGAATGGAGATTCTTCCAGCAATAGACACTGCATACACAGTAGATTGGATTGAACCTATGATTTATTAAAAGGTTGTGGTTTTTCCTGAAATACACATTTTGACATATATGATAGCTGTAATCATTTTTGGTGCAAAAATGCATTATCTTTATATGCTGTTTTTCTAATAAATACACTTGATCATTATGTAAGTCACTCCCATGCATTCTGTTGCACTAATGAAAAGTAAAATCTCATGCCTTCTCTATTGGTTCCATACTTTCCCCCTCTGTTGGTTTAATGAAAAATAAAAGAACACAAAACTGCATGTTCAATTTTTTTTACATCAGTCAGTACTAAACATTTATTCACTTGTTTGGTTTTACATAATTTTATTTCATTGTCATGGATTAAAAAACATTCAATGCTTTGAATTAGCATAAAATAAATACTAAATTTTTATCTGACCTACTAGTTCTTACGTTAATCACGGTAAGTGAAAACAACCTTCCTGTTCTTCAGAATCAATGAAATAAAAGTAATACAGATCCACAACTTCTTTCCTTCATATTTCTTCCTTCCCAAAAATCTTAACATATGTTGCAAAATATTAAGGTAAGTTGCTGAACAACAGGTGTTAACCAAGGGGAAAACACCTGCAAAATGGCTTCTTAACATTCCGAAGTATTCCACTGAAATGCATGTTTAATGTTAACAATCCTTCAAGGGTCAGTGTGCAAAAATAGAGATTGTGAGAACCAAAATGAAAATTCCACATGTGATCCCCAACTGCAAGTAGAAATGTTCCCAAGGTAGAGAAGTTGGGTACAGGAAATTCTTGTTTGTATCCAATGTGAGAACAAGTGTTGCCTTAGTTTTCAAGAAAGGCCCAAGAAGAAAAAAAATCTTTCATCTTGTCTCATTTAGTTACACATATATTGACAATTCATACATTATTCTTCGCTGCATATGCTAGAACTGAATTTCCCCTTCGAAATTCTCCTTTGTGAATGTTTAGGTCATATATTTCACATCATAGTATGTGAAGAAAAGACATTTGATTTCAATATCTGATTATTGATATGAGATGGCATATGCCCATTTTGTTATTCAGTATGCAGTTGTATTTATTGTACAGTGGTTTTCAAACTTCCAGGGAACCTTTTTCTACTATTGCCTTCTCTCCTGAAGAATCTTTGTACATCTGTTTTCTAGCTTCTGGAAAGCATAAGCAGATGTTACAGAAAATGGCAAGTCAGGATTGATGGCTGTAACATCTCCTATTGTGAAATGAGAAAATGAAAGACCACACAGCCAAAATTACCATCAGCATACAAGAAATAGGAGACGTTCTGTAGCCAGCAAACTTTCCTGAATGTCATTCCTGATTTTCTTCAGATACTCCAATAAGGTTCCCACCAGGATCCCAAAATATAGATTGACAAACATTTGGAGTATTATATTTAACTGTATTTGGCATTTGATATGGTGTGAGGGTCGGTATTTAATACACGGCAATATTTAGATGCAATGGAGGTTTTAATCTGATGGGATTCAGCAAAAAAAAGCATTTATATTTAATTACAGGAATTAGTATTTAATGGGTGAGAGCTTGTAATTCAACCCTGTGAATATCAAATATGCAAAAGAGGCCAGTCAAACGCCAGTATTTCAAATCAAGTTTTCAAATTAAACTTTGAAACAACTGAAGTTTTACTGTTAATTTCTCATACATATAAATAAAATAAAGACCCTGCCATGATCACAAAGTAACATACAGTAAAACCTCTACATACAATTTCCCCCGTTTCACAAAGTTATTTGTATGTCGAATTTTTTTACTGTTTGTTGAAAACATACCAGAAGAGGCCACTAGATGTCACCATATTTTTCTGTATATCAAATTTTTCCTATTAAAAATTTGTATGTCAAATTTTTAGCCAGGATTTTTGTTTGTATGTTGAATTTTTTGTAAGCTGAAATGTTTGTATGTCGGGGTTTCACTATATATTGAATGAGCTTTCTGCTCATAGAAATAAGCCTATAAAATATAACAATATAATTTTGAGCAAAAAAAAGTCTCCTTTACTAGTGTATAAACTAGGTTACACTTATGCCCCAAATATTTTTTTTAAAAAAAACCTTCACATACATTACCATGTCACAGAAGAAGCACCTCTCTCTTAATAGTCAGTACACAGATTACATGGAGATATAAATTTAGAGAGATGGTAGCTCATTTGCCTTCAGTGTGAAATTTAATTGTGGCCCTAGATGATATACTCGGAAATGCAGCCCCCTGATTCCCTGAACAGAACACAACACACAAGGTTCTTTGAAAAGGAAGTAATGGTCATAGTTTTATAGGTTGCAGCAAAAAGAAACACCGATCCAAGCAGTGAATGATTTATCTTCCAACTCTTGTGCCACCTGCTCCTTAAATGATGGGTGAAACTCAAATGCACCCTCTGTCATTAATATGAAGAACTAAAGTGAGCTTAGCACACCCTGGGTCCTGTCCATTACATGACCCTTAAATTAAGATCAATGACTCAGGATGGTCATACCTGCCCCTTTTCCCTAAATTGGATCGAGTCCTACACTCAGAGCTGCAAGGCCCTAACACAGGGGTTCCCAACCTTTTCAAGTTGGGGGCCAGGTCACACTCTCTCAGTCAGCTTCAATGGCTGGGTGGTCATTTTGCCCTGCCTGCACAATGGGGGGCGGATTTTGGCCAACAGCTTCAAAGGAGCAACCATTTGGTTTCTCAAATGCCCTTGGAGGGGTAGAGGCCACACATGGTTCAGTGGGCTGGTCATGTGGTTCCTCCCATCGGAAGCCAAAGTAAAACATGCCTTGCAATCTGTTTTGCAACAGGATGAGATAGATTTTAGGAAGTAAAATGCGACTTCCACTTCCGGGAGCAGTGTGGGCGGTGTGGGCTGGATGAATTGGCATCAGGGGACGGATCTGGCCCATGGGCCATAGTTTGGGCAACCCTGCTCTAATCCATGTGCTGAAGTCCTGCCTCCAGCGAGTCTGGCCTCATTCTGATTGGCCAAATGGCGCATGTACCTAGCTATAGCTGCCAAAACTGTCGGAGGCCTTGGCAACCAGAGAAAATATAGTGAGAAGGCCACAAATTGAGGCTCTTAGTAAGTCAGGGATCCAGGCTGGCCAAAAATACAGAATACAAGAGTGGCATTTCTAAAAAAAAATTGGGGGAAATAATTTCAGTGGTTTAGGTATCTGGTTGTGGAGCCAGAAGTTGGAAGTTCTATCTCCCACTGTACCCCTTTGATAGCAGCCAGAGGGTTCTTTCCAGCTCTGCAGTTCTCAGATCATGTGATGCCAATTAGCAGCATAATCGCAAACGTTACAGGAAATGTTATTGCTATTTGTATTCTGTATTTTGAATGTTGTTTTAACAGAAGATTAATGTATAAATAAAATAAGATATTTGAATAAAATAAGATAGTAATAACGATGTGTATAATATAGCATATGCAGCGCCATTGTTTATTTTAAATGTATGCAAAGTAAATTTACACACACATTTACAACCTGTCATTAATGAGGATGTTATTAAAGCATAATAGCATATGAAACACAACATCTCTAATGCTTTTTTCATATCAGCTGTGGAAACCCTTGTGGTTGAAAAATCTAGTATAAATAAATTTAAATAAATAAATTATATTGTGCTTTTATGTGATATATTAGTGGGCTAGAAAATGGGGGAGGGGGAGTAATCCATATATTTGTTCTGCAAACCTGACCATTATATCACAAGCTACATTCTGCAATACAGCATTTATCAGATTAATCTCAGCATTACATTTCCTTTTTTCAGTATTTAATGGCTGGGGCTGCCATGCCATACATTATTATTTAATTATCCATAGTTGGTTAATCCTTCATATTTTTAAGGTTTTTTAAAAACTATATATGGAAAGAGAAAAAGGGTAACATATAGTGATTGCTTTGCTTTGCTTTAAAAAGAAAATAAAATGAAAAAATGGTTAGAATCCTGTGTATCCATTATGTAAGCAGCTAAATCGTTTCCAGGCTTGCTCAAGGAAGTAAGCTAATTATACCTTTTTGTGCAAGCTCAGAAACTGTCCAAATATTTGTACAATGAGTCCCTGGGCAAGCAGGAGAAATGAATAGAATTCTGACCAGATGATATCGTAATCTAGCATCCTTTCCCCTGGGATGTTTTGCTTCTAGGCCAGACATGAAACTGGCCAAAATGAAGACACTTTTGGGTGAGTTCATTCTGCAGTTCCTTTCGTCTGACCTAGTGTGAGAAAGATGAAGGAACAATGCATGGTTATTTATAATAGTTCTGTAACAAGGAAGCTTTCTCATCAAGGAAAGCATACAGAAGCATGGTTATAATGCTAAGACACTGCTGCTGCTGTCATCCCAATCATCCTTCCATTCCCCCACCTCCACTTAAATTTTAGAATGTGTCAATTTTTCTCTCTTCTCAAACTAGCAAAAAAAAACCTTCCTTATCCAGCAAATTTGGTTTTAAGCTTCCAGAAAATGGACCTTCATTACTTCCATGTATCCTTTTGTTTACGCCACTTCCATGCTGTCATCACAACTTTTTCTTCCATCCTAAGTTTCCAGTTGTTGTAAGGTCATGAAAATTATTGGAGGGTAATAATTTGGCACAGAACACAGCATACTCACAGAAGGAAGAACAGATTACACGAAACATACTTGTCAGCAAGTTCATCCACAAAACTCTTTGCATCATATTGGTAAAACTACAGTTCATTCAGGTCAAAGTCACTAACTAGCAAAGTGGCTTAATGTCTCTGAGTATCTCTACTTCTTTAAATACCTGAGTATTCTACTAGTAAAGAGCAACAACTGAATCTCATGAGTAAAAATCCTTCTGTCTTTCTGTGAAGAATTGTGATGTTTATGCAGTTCTTGTGCTCAGCTCAATGAGTGCAAAATTGTTTTTTGATCTAGCATAAACATCATAGCTGTCACGTTATTGTGAGAACCTTCAAGTCACTGCAAACAATTTCCAATTCAACAAAACATGAAATAAAGTAAATACTGAGGTGCAATTCATTATACAGAAAACATAGATTACAAGGTATTTTTTGCTATAAAACACAATGCCACCCTGAGTTGCCCTAGGGCAAGTGGGTGGGGTATAAACTCAAATAAATAAATAAATAAATAAAATATGACATAAAACTAAATATGATGCAACATTTGCATAGAGAAGGCAAAAAAAAAAAACAATTCACATTGCTCGACATTAGTAAGGATTTTTAAATGTTGACTGATGAAAATACTCAAGTTCCTTAATGAGGATCCTTAGAAAAAATGTGGCCATAGTTCAACTTTTGCAAGCTACTTGTCAGGTCAGAGGGAAGTCATGTTAATATGATAAATATTAAGGAGAAGGTACTTCTGATTTTAATGTATCTGTTGAAAACAGAAGTTCATCATAGAAAAATGGCAGAGATCATATTATGGTGATTTTATCTTGATAACTGAGGTAAGATAAATCTAGGAGTCCAAAAATGTTTTAAGGAAGAACCCTTTAACATTTTCAAAATTAACTGAAACATGCCTTTGATTCTACACTATCTCTTAATTTCTACAAAAATAGGAAAAATCAAAACATTTCTTCATAAAATCAAACACTTCTTGAAAATACTTCACCATAATCCCTAACAAATAAGTGTGAACTTAAAGGGGGGATTGGCTCATCTTCAGTTCTTGTGAATAGAACATTTTGCATTCATCATTAAACTACATTTAGAAATATCCTTGATACTTCCCCATGCATCCTTATCATGTTGGTGGTGATACTCCACAGTCCCAAGCCTTCATCAACAGAAACCACCATACTATTTATACCTATGCATGCACCAGCCAAGCAATTAATTAACTTGCTTAAGACTTACATACAGAAGGGATCAACCCCCATGATTAGCTTCCCATCCCATATACCATGCGTGCCCAAACCTTTCGGGCCGTGGGCCAGTCACGTGGTTCAGCAGGCTGGTCATGTGGTTCCTCCCACCAGAAGCGGAAGTATAACGTGTCTGCACATGTGCAGAACACTGTCGTAAATGCACCTGCAGCTGTTGTAAATAAGTTTATGATAGCCATGGGTGCATTTACGGCAGCATTGTGTGCATGCGTGGGCCCATGCTACTTCCGGGAGCAATGAGGGCAGCAAGGGCCAGATGAATTGGTGTTGGGGGCCGGATCTGTCCCATGGGCCATAGTTTGAGTACCCCTGCTCTAAACCAATGGCAACTAACCTTGGCACTCCAGCTGTTCTCGGACTTAATTCCCCAAAAGCCCTGGTCAGCAGGTGTGCTGACTTGGGCTTCTGGTACTGTAACTGAAGTCCAAGAACAACTAGAGTGCCAAGGTTAGCCACCACTGCCCTAAACTATATTATTTTGATTCTGTTGTGACATTTTTCTCCATCTTAATAGTTTTCCACTGATACATCCAAGGAAGGTAATGATGTGACAATGACCCCACCCCACCCCACCCCACCCCACCCCACCCCACCACGGCCCCAGCTCATGAAGCACCTGCTGTTTAATCTTGTCAAGTACGGGAATGTTGCACTGGGTGAAAAATTAACCATGACAAGAGTGATATGTCATCGTACCTAAATCAGGAGACATAATTTAACATTTGCGCATGAACAGAGTTTCTGACAATTCTTGCATTTTATCTCTGATGTTGCATTCTGTCATACCTTTCCTTTGGTTCTGCCCAGATATGGTTCTACTTATTTAAATCTCTGGAATTTAAAACAAAAAATGAAGTGCTGTACAAAACCTTTATCTGTTAGTTCAGCTAAGGTTCCTTAAAAGTTTAGACTCTTGCCTGCCTTCTTGAACCAAGCTAGTTAAACATGATGGATTCAGGATCTTGATTTGCCATTTGAGCCATATGCCTTAACACGTCCTTTTTGGTTATAATGCCCAGAAGCCTCCTGGAGAAAAGAAACAGAAAATGTCATTAATCATGAGCTTGTCTCATTCATTTTTCAGGTTTTGCTTGAGGCAGAACTTCATTATAAAGATCTGCATGGAATAATTTTCAAAAGGGCTTTACCTCCTTTCCTGTTTAAAGGAAAAAAAAATGGAAATTTCAGAAAGTCGTGATTTCTACTAATGAGCATATAGGTTACTGAAGGAAGCTTTCCACAATATATTTATGATTATAATAAGCAAAATGTTCCATCCTATTTTCATCTCCATCTCTGGCAAAATGATAAATAATTTACCATATTGTTTTTAATTGCATTAATGAACACATTCAAACCTAGGCCTTTTTGCAGACAAGAATTTGTCACATTTGGCATCATATCCTAGAAAGCACAAACAAGAATAATTGAGACCTTCAAGCCAAAAGCAAAATATCAGTCTTGGCCACAAGGCTCAGAGATTTATACATGAAAGTATTTGAAATAAGGTGTAGCCAAAGGTCTCTGAACTATAACTATGTACTTATGTTTCTAGTTAAAAATAGATTCCCTAAAAGCAACTGAATTGTATATCTCTGCACTCTAACCCTTATGCCAGTCTGGATTCCTAAATACAAAAGGCTATGATTTCTCAACAATTCATCCACTTCACAGTTAATTTATTTTCTGCTTTAGTCACAGGTTATTATGACAGGTGTGAAAATTCAGGCAGCACAAATGCTTCTCAACAGTAACAGAACAGATACCGTAAGTATAAGCTTAAGTGTTTATTAAATAAAACCATAATAACTTGAAAAAAGCATTTAAATAATAAGAGCGGGAAATTTCCCAAATGGGCAGCATAAAATGTAATAAATAAATAAGTAGAAAGGTTTCCCTTGCTCGAAAGCCAGTCGTATCCGACTCTAGGGTTCAGTGCTCATCTCTGTTTCAAAGCCGAAGAGCCAGTGTTGTCTGCTTCTGCAGACGTTGTTTCCATGGTCATGTGGCAGCCATGACTAGACAGCGGAGTGCACGGAACGCTGTTACCTTCCCACCGAAGTGGTCCCTATTTATCTACTTGCAATTCCTTGCTTTTGAACTGCTAGGTTGGCAGGAGCTGGGACAAAGACAGGAGCTCATTCCATCCTGCAGTACTCGGGAATCGAACTTCTGACCTTCCGCCTCCCAATCAGCGTCTTAGCCACTTGAGCCACAAGGCTAATTGTCCCAAACCTCTGGTGCAAATTGTGCAAAACTACAAATGAGACACCAGATCATCTGTTTCTGAAGAATATATAATGTCGTCTACAATAAAACCTAACAATTTTCTTTTCTAATCTTTCAATGAAGAGCACAGATTTTTTTTAAAAAATCCAATAGATAGACAAAGCATAGGTACAAGTCAAGTTTCATATGCAGAATTTGGATCATGACTCCACAGTATAGAGATATTATTTTGAAAGCTAGCTTTTTAAAAGAAACTAATTCCTTTTGTTAAAAAAATAATTTATTCACATTAATCATTACTCATTTTTAAAGCGATAAGTAACTTTTCCCAAGAAGGTAATCAGTTAAAATACAAAGCAATTACCAGAAATAGCCTCCTCAAAGAAACTTACTTAGAAAAGTTATATGCCATCCTGGATGAGTAATTCAGGGGTTTACAATTGAAATAAATTACTTTTCTCAAGCTGAATGTATTACTCCAAGAACTGTAGCATTAACATAGTTGACATTAAAACTATGAAATGAGAGGAGGAGAATCCTACATGGTCTCTATTACCTTTGTAAGGGCTAATGCCAAAGCCACAACCAATGCTTCCTCCCCTCCTCTTGCTCATTTAATCTTGGGTAGTGGAGATAATAACCAGGAATGCAGTCAAGGTCGTGGTTTTGATCAAGCTAAGGTGTGGTACTCATCCTGACTCTGGTTACAGAAACTTGGCAAATGTGTTTTTGCTTAGGGGACTCATGTCTTCATCTCATTGAGACCTCGGTTCCATTTTCCAAGAAATGTTAAAATATTTATGTTCCAAAATATGCCTTACAACCACTTAAACAGCCCATATTTTGTTCAAAAGAGTCTGCTTTTGTGTCTGTCTGTGCATGTATGTAGACATGCTTTCGATTTCAGGAGTATTGAAATTGGATTCTCCTCTGGCTTAAGAAGCAGGCAGACTCTGTTTCTTGTCCTCGCATAGTGAGGGTCTTACAACAAAATCCCTCTGACTCCTTCAACAGACAGAAAATTTCTGCAGTATCGGAAAAGTAAAAGCTACTACATTAAGAGATGACTCTTTAATACCAACATGCCTTTCACTTCAGTTGTGAAATAAGCCTCCAAAGCACCCAACCTTGAAAAATCCTCTTTATAATCAAGTATGTCAGTATTTCAACACCACTGCTGAAGCTTGGCCGGCATTGTGCCTACAGACTGTTCAGAATCCAATTTGAACTTCAGAGGGACATACTCTGCATTCCTCACAAGGTCATTGTTTCACTTGAGTTAGCTTCTGTCTCTCATTTTTAATTCCTCACCTTCCTGCAAACTCCCCCAAGTCATATGCACTTCCAAACCCGTACAAAAGTAAACCTCGCTTGGTAAACTATCTTCATGTGTCAATTCACCTCATGATTCTCATAAGTGTTTAAGGTACATTTAAACCCAGCCTAAAAGATCAACACAGAAGCAAAACATTTGCTAATGATATTCTGATAGCATTCTTTCCAATGAACAAAAATTGGCTTCTATTCTATTGTATTGTGTGCTGTCAAATAAATTCTGAAATATGGCAATCCTTTCTAGGGTTTTCTAGGTACAGAATGTACAGAAGTGGTTTAACCTTCCCTTCTTCTGGAAGTGCCCTGAGTCTGTGCAGCTTGTCTGTGACTACACAGGCTGGCTCTTCTACTAGGAGACAGAGTGTGGAATTGAACTCACAACCTCTGAGACCCAAACTACTATCCTACCAACTAAGATACTACTGAGAAAGAACCTTTGAGAAACTTTTAAACAGCAACTGTCTTTGCTTGTTTTCGTCCCATAAACATGCAAGCCAGGATCTACAGACTTATATTTTGTTGCATCCTTCTGAATTGACCAGGTTAATCGTGAGAACAAATTCTCCGATAAGATGATCAATAACACAGGTTGTTCATTCCCTATGATGGTGGAAATGTCCTGTTCTTGGACCATCTTGGACCATCCTGAAACAATGATCTAGGAACGTTTCCTTCTTGCTATTGTAAGGATACAGATATAGGTTGCATTCATCAATTGTGTAAATGTCTATTTGAGTAGGCCTAGTGCAGCATAGTGTGACAGTGTGGTGAAGGATGATGGATCATGTCATTGTGTGCCATATGCTGCATGGTTGTGTGAAACTGTTAATAAAGAGAGCTGTTGGGAGAAGGAGATCAAGAGGAGGAAGAGGAGTGGAGAGAAGATTCTGAAGTACCCAGCTAGCCCCCCACAAATCTTGTGTCTTCATTCTGCAGGTCAGAATCCCATGTAGTAGGTCACTACAATATCTGGTCACCTTTGGTTTTTGGACTTCAATTTCCAGAAGCCTAAGTCAGTATATTGGCTGATCAGTGTAATGAACGGTGGCTGTAAGTGTGAGATTTATGTAATGACAATTATGACAATCAGTGCTTTGGAGAATTGACTTAGGCTTCTGGGAATTGAAGTCCAAAAACCAAAGGTTGGGGACCCCTGACTTAGAGGACACACTTAAAATGATTTGTCTTCCTCAAACAGAAAAGAAGGATAGCAGAAACCATATAAATGTCAACAAGACTAACAGAAAGTACAGGGTGGCCTGTAAGTCGCTACCCATCCATATGTATTATAATTTTTCTTTTTCCCCCCAGAGAAATGTGGCTGATTTAAGCCCATTTACACTTGAAGAGCATATTGTGACAAGTACATGTGTACATGAGCACAAAAATACTGGATACAATAAGTGGCAAATTTAGAGAAAGATTAGATAGGGACTTACAGACCACCCTACAGTGTATCATTGGTCAGATGCTAGATAGGATCTGATGAGCAGATAGGTAGATGATGACAAAAGTGTTTTACTTCCAGTTGTCTGACAATAGCAATATATCCTGCCAACCTAACAGTTCGAAAGCAAGAAATTGCAAGTAGATAAATAGGGACCACTTCGGTGGGAAGGTAACAGCGTTCCGTGCGTTCCGGTGTCTAGTGATGCCTGCCACATGACCACGGAAACGTCTGCAGAAGCAGACAGCACTGGCTCTTCGGCTTAGAAACAGAGATGAGCACTGCACCCTAGAGTCGGATACGACTGGCTTTCGAGCAAGGGAAACCTTTATCCTGGGTTAGGTTGTTGAAAATGAATGTCAGGTAGAAAATCAGGTCTGGATTTAAAGGTGTTTGAGAGAGATTGGTTCCAGGGTTCATTTCTAATTCTAGGACTGATTATGTCCCTTCACTATTTTGTGGCTAGATCCAGGTAGTTCCAAATGGAGAGGACAATATAGATTTTATGGGCCTGAGGTTTGCCCAGACCTCAGCTGGGTGGGAATTGCCACCCATTTCTTCAACACACAAGAACTGCTACTGCTGAAAACATTATGAATTTAAATTCAGCTGCAGTCAACGTGTTTCAGTTTCTGAATTAATTCCTAATGGTGTAACCCAATTTCACAAGGATTAATTCATGATATCTTTTTCTTGTGTGTCTAGGTCAGATTTTAAACTGCCAAACTGAAGCTACCTTTTGGTGAATTGATTCCATAGTTCCTTCATCCTGACCTAGTGTTAGAAAGTTTAGCCAGCACAACAAGGTTACCTATAAAAAGTGAAACCTATTTCTTTCTGCCTCTCAGCTCTGTTCACTAGGTCATTTACCGTATATCATTTTTCCAATGTAATGGAGTTGGCTTAGCTAGCCAAAGTTAAGCACTATTAAGTCCAAGGAATTTATGTGGGAGACATTCAAACACATATTTAAATTCATCTCACTGGAATCAGGAATAGTAAAATTCTTAACTTTGGCAAGATCATGTCTGATAGCATGAGACTAGTTATCTGAATTAAGTCCCCTGGATATATTTCTGTCTGTTTGATAAGCAGCCCAGCAACAAAACAAATAAATTTTGCACATGTAACTCCAGTCCAGCCAACAGCTATGAAAGGGGAGAAAACATTACTCATTCCTTGAAAATTAAGTCCTTCACAGCCAACCCACAAAACAATCTGTCATGTTGAAGACTTATTCAAATAATTAGTAGTCTGTTAAGTTAAAAATGTGAGATAGGTGTCAGCAAGTTTAGTTGATCCAAGAAGGTTGTCTAACATGACTAGACTGTTGCAATGCGCACTATATGGGGCTGCCCTTGATGACCATCCGGAGGCTGCAGTTGGTCCAGAATGCGGCTGCTTGGGTGGTGATGGGGTGTGGGTGTTATGTTCACTCTTCACCACTGCTTCAGGAGTTACACTGGCTTCCAATTTGCCTCCGGGTGCAATTCAAAGTGCTGGTCATTACCTTTGAAGCCCTATATGGTAGTGGGCCAAGATACCTAAGAGACCGCATCACCCCAAAAATGTCTGTCCATCCAACCAGAGCGGACCGGAGGGGCTCTCTGCTTGTACCATCTGCTAGAGGGGCTCGCCTCTCTAGCACAAGGAGGAGGGCCTTCTCTGTGTCCGCACCAGCCCTTTGGAACCTCCTGCCAGTGGAACTAAGGTTGCAGACGGAATTCCTGCCCTTCAGGAAAGATCTGAAAACATGGCTGGCGGGGCAGGTGTAGGGTCCTGAAGATGTTGTGGCCCCCACCTGCTGGTTGGTTTAATATCAAAGTAATTTTCCTCTTTTAATGTGTGAGGGTTTTAGTGGGGAAATTTGTTTTAATGGGGTTGTTCTTGTTTTAAGGGTTTTTAAGATTGTATGCCGCCCAGAGTCTTTGTGAGTTGGGCGGCTATATAAATATAAAATAAAAAATGAAAATGTCACATGGTCTTCAGTGCAATTTTTTGATCAGACAACGGTGGGAAAATCTAACTTATTCAATTAAAAAGCACAACAGTTCATCCTTAGCAGGCTAGGTAGAGGTCTTCTACCTACTTCCCTGCATATATCCTTCTACTCACCCACTGCGTGTGACAAGACACTGTCTGAGACCAAGTTTTCTGAAGATATCAACCACCGTTTCCATCGGTGTGTGGTCTGTAACAGTGAATGGGCTCAGGTTGAGGATTCGTCGCAGCTTTAGTGGGTGAGGGCTATTAGCGGGAAGCTCCGGAGGGTCTTCAGTAAAATATACAATGGAATTGCTGACTACACCATCTTGGCGCTGTCTTGCATTTTCTGTGTGAAAAACAAAGAAAGCAAAAGAGACACAAATGCATGGAGTAAAACTTGGTTTAGGACAGAAAAGTTGTAATCTCAACAATCCTTTTATTAGCTATAGATTTTAAAGGCGCGCGAGGGGCGGGGGGGTCGGTCCTGGCAATGTAACACAATATGGGCCTCAGACATCACATGCTCTGACAAATGCCAGGGCCTGAAACATTGACACCAGTTTATGGGCTTTTTCCTTGCCATTTTAATTCTCCCAAAATGCAATGCTGTTTTATGTCCTGGTGCTGTTCTTCTGATATCAAACGGGCACAGCGTAGGTGTCAATCTATACCACATTACATGCTAAGCAGATAAAAATGGTAGTAGAGGACATTGGACTGCCACCATCACAAGAAACTATTAGGAGATACAGCCTGATGAGTGGACCACCAAAAGCAGTCCATTATGAGTCACTCAGACCTTGTTATTCAGGGCTCTGGGAGTTGTATGTGTTAGGTAAGTTCCTGCCTTATATAAAGAGTGTATAGCTAAACCACAGCCAGCTTATTCCTCTCTATCCTGCAATTCACGCTAATTCAGATAGTTCTTTGTGAGGCCTACATTGGAGGAAAAACATAATTTGTTTCCAGATACCACGGTACCGTCGACCACAGTTTCCTTCTGGAATAGCTCAAAGGATTAGGGATCCAGGGCACAGTATTCTCCTGGTTTTCCTCATTTCTGAAGGGCCGTACCCAGTCGGTTGGAGAGGGATAAATCCAGTCCTAGGCCCCTTAAATTTGGGGTGCCACAGAGCTTGGCGCTCTCTCCTCTCCTATTTAACATCTACATGAAGCCGCTGGGCGAGATCATCCGTTCCCATGGGGCGCGGTACCATCAGTAAGCGGATAACACCCAGGTGTACATCTCGGCCCGTGGGGACCCCAGTGATGCAGTCAAAGTCCTGTCTGAATGCCTAGAGGCCGTTGGGGTCTGGATGGGGGGCAACGGGCTTCAACTGAACCCTAGCAAGACTGAGTGGCTATGGGTTGGGGGTCTGGGGTTATCCAGAGAGTAACCATCTCTGGTCTTGGATGGGGCAGTTCTGCCCCAGACAGACCCAGTGCGCAACTTGCGGGTCCTCTTGGATTCACGGCTGCTGCTAGAAGGACAGGTGGCAGCTGTGGCTAGGAGGGCTTTTGCTCAATTTAGAGTAATCCACCAGTTGTGCCCGCTCCTGGACCGGGACTCCTTGCTCATGGTCACTCATGCTCTGGTCACCTTCAGATTAGATTACTGCAATGCACTCTACATGGGGCTGCCCTTGATGACCATTCAGAGGCTACAGCTGGTGCACAATGCAGCTGCTCGGGTGGTGATGGGGTGTGGGCGCTATGCTCATGCCTCCCCACTACTCCGGGAGCTGCACTGGTTGCCAGTTTGCCTCCAGGTGCAATTCAAGGTGCTGGTTTTGACCTTTAAAGCCCTCTATGGCAGTGGGCCAGGTTACCTGAGAGACGACATCATCTCAAGAGTGTCTGCCTGTCCAACCAGAGTGGACTGGAGGGGCTCCCTAGTTGTGCCTTCAGCTAGAGGGGCTCGCCTCTCTGGCATACGGAGGAGGGCCTTCTCCGTGTCCGCTTCAACCCTATGGAACCTCCTGCCAACAGAATTGAGGCTACAGATAGAATTACTGCCTTTCAGGAAAGGTTTGAAGACGTGGCTGGCGGGGCAGGTGTGGGGCCCTAATGGGAAAACGCCCCCGGCCTGCTGGCTCATCCCCAACTAGTCCAGTTGTGCCCTCCTTCTGTGTCTTTGCATTTCTCCCCCCCCCCCTCCTTCTTAGCTTTTAGTTTGGTTTTAAATTGGGTGGGAGTAATGAGAGTGGATGGATGGGAGGATGAGGGTATTTTAACAAGTTTTTATATGTTTTTAACTGTTGTACGCCGCCCTGAGTCGGGTTTTTACCTGAGTGGGTGGCATAAAAACTGAAATAAAATAAAATAAATAAATAAATAAATAAAATAAACTGAAAGTCATTGTTTCCCATTCTGCTTTGGAACTTAATTGTAGTATGCACAAACCACAGCTTTTCTAATATGGACAAAGGGGGAAACTATAGTTCATCTGAATGAACAGAATAAACAAGGCATGGTGCAAGAAAGCATGCACAATTCTTAAGGATCAAATCATACAGCCAAGTGATGGTTTGTGAATCATCCCTAACCAGTGTTTTTGTGCTTATTGTTAGTTTTCAGAATTGTTTTTTTAAATAGTTCTCTCCAAGAAGTGAGTAAAATTATTTTAATGTTCTCATTTTTGGCAACAGTGCTTATTTGTTTCCTGGAAAGTTCTTTTAGTTAAACTGAGTATATATTATGGCTACTCTGAATAGCTGTTATTATGACCTTCTCTCTCTAATATGTGCATAAGAGTCTTCTAAGCAATTATCGCTGAATAGTGGGTCTACCTTGACTGGTGATCTTTGCCTTCCTTATTCTTCCATTTCTGGTATATACATGCTGAAACCTCAAGAATGCCTAGAGCAGTGGTGGCGAACCTATGACACGTTTGTCAGAGGTGGCACTCGGAGCCCTCTCTGTGGGCACCTGTGCATTTATCCCAGCAAGAGTTCACCCTGCCCCTCTGCCCAACAGCCCAATGGGAACGCCTCCTCCCTTCTCCCAGCACAGAGTTCACCCCACCCCTCTGCCCAGTGGCCCAATGGGAACACTTCCTCCCTTCCCCTGGCACAGAGTTCACCCTGCCTCTATGCCCAGCAGTCCAATGGGGGTGTTTTCTTCCTTTCCTGTTGCTGTTTTGGCACTTTGCAATAAATAAGTGGGTTTTGGGTTGCAGTTTGGGCACTCTGTCTCTAAAAGGTTCACCATCACTGGCCTATAGACACTCTAAAAATATATTGTGCTCAAAAATAAATCCTAACTAATACTAACATTTTTTTTCTTCATGATAGGTTTAGGTTTTATTGATCTTGAGCCCTTTAGTGTAAATGTCTTTATTTTGGAATCTCTTTTTTGTCAGTCACAGAACAAAAACTCATCTCTAACTTCTAATATAAAACAATTTCCAACACCTTTCAGCCGTACTATTTTTGTTATAAAACAGCCATCTTCAGAGCATCAGTAGATTTAAAATTGCCAAATCCAAAGCTACCTTTATCCTCTGACCAACCTGCAAGAGCATATGTTATAAATTTATCACTGTTAACTTTTGTCTTGTCTTCTTTGATAAATGTGTCTTGTATTGCAACTGTAATGTATTTGCTACCATTCTTGTGCACATGTTTGCTGTTGTATTAATCTTGTTGAACACAGTTCCGTTGATTTGAGCTATGGAAAAGCTGCCCATACAAAAAGGGAAAATAAAGATGGTAGAAGGAAACAAATATATAAATTGACTAGCAGAGGTTGCCCGGCGTTGCCGGGATGTTTTAAATGGTGTTGGAAAGTTTTTGTTGTTGTTGTTAATGTTTGTAAAGAAGAGGTTAGTCTATAATTGAAATTTATAAATTTTTTATTTATACAGATTTTTTGGGGTGGCCTGTTATAAACTGTGATGAGTTTTGTTTGGTGTTTTGGTTTTGTGGATGAAAAAAAGAATAAAGGATGATATACTTTTTCAAAAAAAATTATTTAACCCAATATTTTTTAGTATGTATTTTTTTAAATTGTTGTACCGTAGGTAATAATTTTAAAAATGTGAAAGTACATGTTTTTCACAATAAATGTTTTTAACTGTGTATTGATGTTTTTGTTTTTTATTTGAGTAAAAATTCAGCACAGGATTTTTGAATAGTTTTTATTTTATTTTATTGACATCTGTTTTTGATTTGTGTAAAATTGTGATTTTGTGTTATTTGTTTTTACTTGTTTTTACTCTTGGGGCCTTTTGTGTGGGGCTGTTGTGTCTTTCTGAATTTTTTTTTTACTATTGTGGGCAGCAAGTGGTGCTGGTAGGGGTTATCTTATATTTTGACTGTTTTTTCTCTTGTGGCCTCTGGGTGGAGCTTCTTCCAGTAAGTAGTCTCTTTCTTTATTCATTTCTTTTCCAGTCGTTGTGGTGTGAGGTCGTGTGGTGGTGAGTTGGCTGTTTTTCTTTATTTGGGGGGGGGGGTGGAGGTTGGATTTTGTGGTGTTTGGCTGGGTGCTGGGTGTGTTTGGAAATGTTTGTTGTTGTTTACTTTGTATTGTTTTTGGTGTTATTTTTGTTTGTTTGTGTTTGTTTGTCTCCCCAAACCTTCCAGACTCATGGGACCCAGGAGAGGGGATCGAATCCAGGCCACCCTCTGAGATTAAAAGGGAAATCTCAATTGTGGTTTCCCCTTTAATATCGGGGGGGAGTTGTGATTCCCCTCTCCGCTGGCTTCCTTGGGTTTGGGAGGGTTGGGTGGATAAAAGGGCTTTGTCTCCCCAACCCTTCCGGACCCAGGAGAGCCATCGGAGAGGGGGATTCCCCCCAAAAAAACTCCGTTTTTAAAGAGAAGTAACCGCTTGGTTTCTTCTCTTTAATATGGGGCGTGTGTGTGTGTGTGTGTGTGTGTGTGGAGGGGAATTCCCTCTCTGCCAGGTCCCCTGGGGTCAGGAGGGTTGGGGAGACAGACTCCTTTGGTCCCCCCAACCCTCCCAACCCCAGGGGAGCCAGTAGAGAGGGGGAGCACAACACCCCCACCCACCCAGTGATATTAAAGGGGAAACTCCGATTAGGAGCTTCAGGCGCCGTTGGGGAGGGGGGCTTTGGTTCCCGCGGCTTGGCAGACTTGCTCTCCCGGTGTTTTTATTTTTGTTTGTTTTAATTTTTGCGTGCCGGCTTCCTCAGCGTTCTGCGTGCTCATGGCGCGCAGGACGCTGGGGCTTGTAGTTATGGGTTTGTGCTTTGTGTTTGTGCTGCGTTTTTTTAAACGGTTTTCTTTTGATTGGCTGCAGCGCGTTTCCGAACGTTCCTTGCATCGCGCCGTGCGAGAGCCTCACAGCCTGATTGGCTCTGGCGCGGCATGGCACAAGGAATGTTGGGAAATAAAGTTGTTTCCTTATTTTTGCGTTTGTGGGGCTGTTGCCCCACTGCCTGTTTTCTCAATCCTTTGTTGACCTGCGGACCCAGATCGGCCGTGTGCACGAAGGGTGAGTGCAGGCAAATAGGGCGAGGCATAGCAACCTATAGCAAGTTCCAACGGTTAACCCTTGGTTTTATAGGTTAAGATATATATGTTTCTCTTTGGCCAATACTGATATGAAATACAGGTGAAACTCGGAAAATTAGAATATCGTGCAAATGTCCATTCATTTCACTTAAAAGGTGAAACAAATATATGAGATAGACTCACTACATGCACGAGATATGTCATGCCTTAATTCATTATAATTGTGATGATCATGGTGTACAGCGTACATGAGATTATGTGATGATTATGGGGTACATGAGATTGGGGGGTTGGGGTTTTCATTAGCTGTAAGCCATAAGCATCAATATTATAACAGAGTAAGGCTTGAACTATCTCACTTTGCATGTAATGAGTCTATCTCATATATTTGTTTCACCTTTTAAGTTGCATTACTGGACTGAATGAACATTTGCACGATAGTCTAATTTTCCGTGTTTCACCTGTATATCACAAGACATTGCTTATTACAAACAGTAACAACAGGAGAATATCATGGTGTGCAATTATTTGTGAAGGAATCAATCGTTCTCTTTGAAAAATCATTAGCAGGAGATGGAGGAACATGAATTTGAAATGACGTGTTAGAACAGGATCTTTTCTTTTAAAGCCTTTGGATCCTACAGTATTTCAAGCACAGTTCACTTCTTGTTTATCTTTTCTTCCATGTGTTAAGAATCAGGATGGAGAAACAAACTCATTACTTACTTATTGCAAGAATCAACTCCCGCCTCTGTGCAAAGCCAATAAGACGCTCAGAGTCTTTAGAAACCACTACTGGAAAGCCATTGTAATCTGTTTCTTTGATTAATGTCTCCACATCTTCCACAGTCATACTGTCTTGGGGCAGGACTGAAAGAGGTGCTTCTCCACGTCTAGGCCTCATAACATCAGTTGCTAATGTTCTGTGAGTGAACTCATCCTTTACATCCAGAAATGGATAGCCATTCAGATGAATATGTGCCTCATAGATTCCTTCTTTACCAAAGGCATCAGCTACCCATTTGCTAGTTACCGCTGCTGCCATGAGAGGCACGATATATTCTAGTCCTCCTGTCAACTCAAACATGATCACAACAAGAGACACCGTCATCCTGGTAACTCCACCTGTGAAGACAGAGAAAGGTTTTGAATTAGTGGTGTGGCTTGGAAAAGTTACTTTTTGGACTATAATTCCCCAGAACCAACTAGTATAATTACTTGCCCTGCTGGCAGTGGACTCTGGAGGTAGAGTCCAAATAAATAATTTTTCCGAGCTCTGAAAAAAGTAGCCATACATCAGCTTATTCTTTTGATTTTCTAAACGTCTGCAGACTGGTCACCTTACTCACTTAATGATTATAAGAACAACAATCTTAACTAAGAATAATAGAAAAAATAGTAATGATGGTTATTATATAAGTCATGAAGACTGACCCACTTACTTCTAATAAGTGTCCTTGCTCAGATGAGACATTTCAAGGATAAGAACAGATTTTGACAGCTTTAAAATGTCATTATTCTTAATTATTAGGCTCAAATTCAAAATAAATAAGGTGATACAGGAAGATAAGTCACTGAGGATAAACTGACAAAGCAATGAGAATATGTAAAAAACAATAATAACAATTATCCCTAGACTGCTCGCCCTACTGTACAATGAAATTTCCTCAGAGGTATCTCCATCAGAAATCAATCTTGCAGATTTCCCCAAATTATTTCAATGACCAATCAGAAAAATCACAGAG
This sequence comes from Bradypodion ventrale, assembly GCA_035047345.1. Lineage (NCBI taxonomy): Eukaryota > Metazoa > Chordata > Lepidosauria > Squamata > Chamaeleonidae > Bradypodion > Bradypodion ventrale. The sequence goes on along the minus strand of JAWDJE010000003.1, from coordinate 261,077,899 downwards.
CTGAATACAAGATATGTAAATAGGGTGGGGGAATTAAAAACCACTTAAGGAAATGCTATTTTGAAAAACATGCTAAATACATTGTCTAGCTTGACCCTGATCATATAGACATGTGAAAATCATTTGAGCTAATCATTGGGAGCAAACAGGATTTCCAAATTGAAAACATAGGTCAGGCTGCAAAGTTCAACTTGACTGCTCTGTTTTGATCTGCAAGCTGTTACGGCCATAAAGGAGAAAAACTTTCAGTTTTAATCTTTCTGCTGGTTTGAACTATGAGATTAAATAATAATAATGTAATTGTATGCCATCAAGTTCAATTTAGGGCAATCCTTTTCAAGGTTCTCTAGATAGAGAATACACAGAAGTGATTTACATTCCCTTCTCCTGGAGGTACCCTGGGACTGTGAAGCTTGCCCATGGTTACACAAGCTGGCTCTTCTGGGATGCATAGTGGGGAAATTAACTCCTAGCCTCTAATTCTTCAATCAAATACCTAAGTCACCCAGCTATCCAGCCAGCATGAGATGAAATATTAAATACAATTTTTAAAAAACAAGCAAATGCTAAATGCTTATCTCAGACTATGCATTTTAAACTCTGAAGCAAAAGAGTGAATGTTATAAAATGGTAAAACATTTGTGACATGATAAAAATAATCAAGAGGCTTCACAGTTTATGATTGAGGTAACCATATTCACAAATAAGGAATGTAAAAGGTACCACTGCATCTAAATACCATGTCATACGTAATTATGAAAACTGCATATCATACCTAAACAGGCTGCAGCACCCACCATGGCGTAAAGTCCTGGGGTAACACAATCAGCTCCTGGTCTACACCAGTTCCTGAAGATGATCCATTCATGATGATGGTAGGCAAGTTGCTCCACTGCTATTCCCACTATTCTACCAGCTATGGCTCCCACAGCCATACTGGGTATAAAGAGGCCTGATGGGATCTCAAGTAACATAAGGACAAGGAAAGGTTAGATTCTTAACAAGAATAGCTTGACTATATACATGAAGCCAACTTTATATCTTGCTTTCATTGTAGAACTGAATAGTTCCTTTATTACTTCAAACTCCTACCAAAGTTTAGTTGTGCTTACCTAGTGTCTTACCTAGTGTGAGGTGCTAGTTAAATATTGCAAAGCCTTATTCTGCCTTCAGCAAGAGTTCTGTTTCCTATCTCCTTGGGTGTCTGGCGTGAACAGCTCCAAATCTGAGGACCACCTTGGACAAAGAGTCCTTGAAGGTATGTCCTAAAATGTATTGATTCTTAGCAGACAATCAAGGAACAGAGCAAGCAGAAAGAGTTCAAATGGCACTGTGTAGTTTACATTAATCTAATTCAATTTTTCTGTTGCTTTCACAGAAACTGAAAAACACTTAAATAGGTGAGTTAGTCTAATGCACTTGGCTGTCATCTGACATGACTACTCACATCTCTATAACTAAAATCAAGGTCCGGTGCTGTATGTTCCTTATACAAATCCACACCCCTGCACCAATCGCGCTGAAACTCGGCACACACATACCTTGGGCCGAAGAGACGGTCACTGTGGGGGTGACAAGCCACATGGGGAGGGGTATGGCCCCTAAATCAATCCACAAAGGGGACGCCCCCACTGACAGGAGAAAAAGCAAGGGGGAAAAGCCAACCAGGGGGGGTTGTAATGTCATCGCCACAGCTCAACCAATTCCCAGCTGACCAGATCTGGGGCTCTGTGACATCACAGGGCTCCCTAATACAAAGTGACACCCCTGCACTGATTGCGCTGGAAACTGCGTGCATTCCTACCTTCAACGTCTGGGGTGGCTGGCGTGGGTAACCGGCAGCCTGCCTCAGGGTCCTTGCCCCCAAAAAGGGGCTGCAAAGCCTGCCCCCCCCCCGGCCGGCAGAAACAAGCAGGAGAGGTGACTGCGCATGAGCAAGAATCCACGCATGCACTTAACCCTGCCTGGCATTCCAGGCTGTGGCACATGCACGAAATTCCATGCACGTACCAAAGTCTACCCAGCATTCTAGGTGGTGCACGGCCTAGCCGCCAGTACGGACAGGGGCAATTATGGCCATTATGGCTGCTCCCACCCCAGCAACTACTGTTGGTGGGCGGCCACCATGGCATGGCTCCTCTGCACTCCTGAGACACGTCGCAGGGGGAAGGGGGAAGGATGGGACCGGGCCACCACCTTCCACAGGCCTCTGCCCCCCCAAAGGGTCCTCTGCCCACCTGCCCAAATGGAGCCTCCCTTCCGCCTGACACAACCCACGGGAGGACGGAGGGGCCGGGCTGCGATTGCTACCCTCTGACCGTAGTTGCTGGGGAGGCTGGCGGTGGCCAGAATCAGGCTGAGACGGTGCCTCATGGCGGAGCTGAGAGAGCAGCTGTGATGACAAAAAGGTAAGGCAGCTGGGGTGGAGGGCAGGGGGCAGGCCCGGGTCTCTCCTTGGCCCCGGTAGGGTACCCCCAGGCAATGCCGTGTCCTCTGCTAGTGAATAACTATATTCCAATTGTTTTTCCAGGTCTAATATGTAGAAGATTGGTCCATCCATATGGACAAAACAATATTCTTCAGTATCCCTACAACACTCTCTAATCTTCTGGCTTTGTTTTTCTTGTGCTTCCATGTTACTCAAGAATACTGGATTTCTTCAGTTTCCAAAATATCTCAACCCAGGAGTTAAGCTTTCATTAAATGTTTTAGCTTTGTCTAATTTTATTTATGGTATTAATTTGCTCTTAATTTATCTCTATGCACTTTTTAACTTTTTTCATAAGTAGGACACAACATATTCATGACCTTTTTTCTTGGTAAAATCTGATCATGACCTATGAATTATGAGGATGAAGAGTTTTAAACATCTAAAAATGAGTTCTTGTCAATGGGTATATTTCACATCTCTATTACCATTCCCCTTTTATAAATTTAGATTGGATGTGAATTACATGTCAAACATGGCATAAAAATGTTAACAAGGAGCTTGAGTTTTCACAGGTGAAATCAGGCATTTCATTCCTACATCCCAGCTTGTCTAGAACTTTGTGAATTATTTCCTTCAGCCTCTGAAGTGTAATTGAGCCATCATCCTCTAAAATTAAGACATCCATCACTTTACCTGCCAACACCAACTTGGCATGAGGAACATAACTTACTTTCAAATAAACCTAATTTCTGGTAAAGGCACACGTGTGAACACACACACACACAGTCAATTCAAACAAATTTCTGAAAAAGCAATAATGTAATTTTTTTTTTTAAATCAGAACTTTAAAAAATTTAAAAATCAGAAGCAGATATACGGTAGCTTAGTTGGCCATTAAAATATTCCAACATTCTTGCTGAGATATCAGGACAATCAAAAGGGAATCAATAATTGTGTAAGTTCTTTAGATCATACACCTTTTTGCTCAGCACAACGTTACAAAAGCAAGCATGAGGAAGCCTCAGTCTGTGCAGCGTCTCTAGATGTTCCAGTGAAAGAAAAGATTTATCGCATGAAGTGGGATTAATCACATGAAGGAATGGAATTAGATTTCATCCACTGTATAATAATAATTTTGTGTCAGAAATTATTCTGAGTTGAAAGGATTTTTGTGGGAAAAACTCTGCTCAAGGAATGCCCAAATGAGGCTCCTTCCATGTCCCCAAGAGCTGGGTCAGAGACAGGTGCTCAATCCATCATGCAGTACCCAGGTCCCAAACTGCCAACTTGCCAGCCTTCCAGCTAACAAGGAGAGCTTCTTTGCCACTGAGCCACTGCGCCCCAGCCACAATAACCTATAGGATTACTAGAGGCTGCAACAGTGTCAAATGTACACACACACACACACACACACACACACACACACACACACACACACACACACACACACACACACACACACACACCAGACCTCCAACCTTGTTGGAGGTACTAAATCCCTGCAAGTTTCATACATGCATTCACCAAACACGTCATAGAATTTGCCATAAATACACAGGTGAACGGAATGGACACATACACACCTCTGCCGAACCCCTAAGACTGACTCACCAAACACCTGGGGTTCGATCGAACCCAGACTGACTCACCAAACCCTTGGGTTTGATCAAACCCAGGTTAAGAACCACTGCCACGAAGCTTCTCCAGCTGGACCATGTCAATACTGGTTCCTAACCAAACAAACCACATTCATTCATTCATTCATTCATTCATTTGATTTGATTTATATAACCACCTTTTTCGCCTAACCGACCTAAGGCTTTGGCTACGTCACAGGAAATCTGAAGAACTGACTGCCTTTATCCCTTCCCATATTCCAAAATGAACTCCCAATGATTTTCTTATAAAACCTACAGAAATCAATCAGCCTAGAACAGGGATTCTCAACCTGTGGCCTGTGGGCCAGATGTGGCCTGCAGCTTCTGATTTCATGTGGCCCACCACCACCTCCACCACACGAGGAAGTGCCAGATGGTGGAGGAAGGGCAAAATGGCCATCTGGCCCCCAAAGCTGTCTGAGGGGGCGTGAACTGGCCAGCAGCTATAAAACGTTGAGAACTCCTGGCCTAGAAAGTACTAGAGATAGGGCCTTTCTGGATGTGGTTCCATGGCTGTAGAATACTGTTCTTGGCAATATACAAACCTTTTATTATAGATGTTTAAATGCCTTTAAAGATCTATATATCTCTGGTAACTTTTTCTTCAGAAGACATAGAGCCTAAAATGTTTTGTTTGGTTAGGAACCGGTATTAGATTGCTATTAGCCTATGTGGCTTTATTTCATCATCTTTTATAATTAGGGATTTTTTATGGTTATTATATTTTATTGCTTTATTGATGGCTTGGTATGAGGCATTTTTATTACTTAGAATGGAACTGAATATTAATTCTTATTGAAATGCCTGCCAAGGTTTTTTGCCCTAATTTTAAAAAAAGTGGTACATAAATGCTTCAAAAACATAAATCACTAAATTCCAGAAAAACAGTTCCATTGCCATGAAATTACCTTTTGAAACTATGAAAATATACAACATGGAAGAACTACATAGATCCATAATGGCAAACCTTGGCACTTCAGATGTTCTTGGACTTCAATTCCCAGAAGCCCAAGCATCCTATGAATCCACACGAATGGGTTTACTGTGATCCATCTGGCCGGCACTGCCCTCATCACTCCCAGAAGCGGAAGTAAAACCCGCCCATATGGGCTTTTTTTACTTCTGCGTTCGGGAGCGACGAGGGCTGTGCGGGCTGGATGAATCACAGTAAACCCATTTGTGTGGATTCACAGGGTGCTTGGGCTTCTGGGAATTGAAGTCCAAGAACATCTGGAGTGCCAAGGTTCGCAATCACAGACATAGATCATACTATTAGGGAATCATTCTTGGTTTTGAGAATAATCCTCTGAAAAGAAGGTCTGACTGTTGACATTTTCACTCTAATTTGGGGGTAGGTGGCTCTGGGTGAAGAAGGTAAAACAAAGACAAGTTAAATTTCTACACTCCTTGCATTATGAGAGCACCAGATGCCGCAATTTTTCATGGGTATTCAAGCATGTCTAATGTTTGCACTACAAATTTATTCAAGCTGAAAATGGCAGCTTCATTTGAAAACAAAGGACACAAAAAATAAACCCTTAAAAAGGCCATGACCAATCATGTCAGGGAGCTGCCAGAGCACATGGGAAACCACATGCACCATCAATGGGTTCAGGCATTTGAGCAGCTCCATCCAACTGCACAGCCTGCCAAGACCTTCCAGTCTTTGGACATCACCCAATATAGAATTAAAATCATTCCACTGTAGTTTTGTCAAGGGCTTGACAAACTGATTGAGATTGCCATTTAATATTGGTCAGTAAATGCGACATCTCCACTTCCTATCAGCAGCTCATAAATTCTCATTTCAGTCTTGGGGTTTTAGAAAAGTCTAAGCGGCAGGTTTGAGATTCTAGAAAAAAGAGAAACAATTTTGCTTGCCAGAATCTTACCACTTAAAAAAAAAAACACTCCAGCATTACAAGAAACAGAGAGGCACTGAGCTGCTCATATTTATTATTTAAATGCTAGGCTTATATGTCCCATAGATTACTTTCTCAGCTTAATTGGAAAATCAGAAAAATTGCTCAGTACCACCACTGGAGAGAGCCATAGCTCAGTGACAAGACACAATGTCTTACATTCAAAAGACCCCAGATTCAACCTGTGTTATCTTTGTGTATGGCTGGGAAACACTGTTCCTCCAAACCCAGGACAAGTGCTTCCTACACTCTATGACCAGGAGCTTGACCCAGTACAAGGCAGCTATTTGTTCTGATATACAGTGATACCTCATACAACATCCAAACTTGGTTCCACAAGTTTGGACTTTATACGGATTTGGACTTTGTATGAGGCATGCAAAATCCTAGCCACGATGCCTCATACAACGTCCAAATCCTTGCCGCGATGCCTCATGCAACGTCATTTCCATAGAGATACATTGTACTGTAACAGCACAGACTTCAGGGCAAAGTCAAGGAAACAGACAGAAAACTGGCAGAACTTTAAGAAATCATTGTCTAAAGGCTAAAAACATTACAAAAGCATGTCAAACAAACCTGATTGTCCGAGAACCTGAACAATGCTGCAAAAATCCCAGGAATGTTTCTAAAAATTCTGATGAAAAAAATCAAAAAAATCCAAAATCACGCTCGAAACCACTCCTAAACACTCTTCGCCTCGTGCAAAACCCACAAGAGAAACACACGCATGTGTCCTGCCTTTTATACTGCCCAGGCACAATGCAACCTGGGAAAAACCCCAATGCCTCATGCAAAGTCACAGCGACTTTGTATGAGGCAACTTTTTTCAAGGAATTAGGCGGTGTTGTATGAATCCAATGTTGTATGAAGCGGACTTTGTATGCGGTATTACTGTACTGTATCTTAAACTTTGACAGCCCTAGAATGAAATCCTGATAACTTAACTGCATAGAATATAACACAACCTAGTCTTTAATGCACTCAGTGTTTTATGAACAGAAACATTATGCAAGAGAAAACAAGTAGAGTGACTAAGGGCTTTTGTAAATGGTGTGTATGTATTGCCTTTCTCTCCTTCCTTTCCTGTGACTTGATGGCAAAAAAGCAAAGGTTTACTGGGATTAGCATTCAAATTTATTTTCTAAGAAACCAAACATCTCCCATAGTGTGTTCATTTCCCTATCATCAGAACAGTTAATGCCTTAAATAATGTCACAAAAGAGCTTTTCACACTTCCTTTTTTCACAAAACAAAGTGTGAAACCAGCTTGTTTTGTTTCATAGTTGTTCCTCAGTATGTAAGCAGAGGCTTCGCCTAAAGCAGGAGTTCTCAACCTTTTTAAGCTGGAGGCCTGGTCACGCTCCCTCAGACAGCTTTGGAGGCCGGATGGCCATTTTGCCCTTCCTCCACCACATGGCACTTTCTGGTGTGGTGGAGGAGGTAGGGGCCACATGAAATAGTGTTGCAGGCAGCATCCAGCCTGCAGGCTGCAGATTGAGAATCCCTGACCTAAAGCCTGACTGCTCAATCACAAACATCTGCCCAATTCACCTCTCTGGAACAGAAATGGATTTTAGCTTCTAATGATGGGCTCTAGTCTGTATGATGTCAAGTTTGGCTTTCAGCTGCAGATACATTATTCTTCTAATATAACCATCTTCTTGGTTTTCTTTATATTGTGACTGGTGTAGAACAACAATTTGGACTGCAGTAAAATTGCTTTGATACACAACCAGCTCTGCAACTTACCTTCATGCCAAAGGTAAAGATTGTGATGATGATTTTAAAAACCAGAGCCAGGGCTAGCTGCCACATAGCCATGTATACTCCAGTACCCGCTGGTCTGTCAGGAATATCATCCACGGGTCTTGTCATATTGGGATCATTGATGTAGTCACAGAGCTGCGAAGACTCCAGAGCACCACAATCATTAAACAATTCTGAGATGAGCTCACTGGTGCTCCTCCGAGTGTAGGGGTTCGGATAGGCGATAATAGCCGTTATGGCAGTCACTGCAATGACCTCTAGGACAGGGTACTTTCCTAACCTGGTGGTCTTACGCCTCCTGCACCAGGCAATGTTGCATCGGATAAAAAGTGTCCCCCACAAACCTCCGAAAACACCGAGCAGAATAAAGGGGAAAAGTTCTGCCATGTACCAGGGTGTGTGATACTCTACGTAGAAAAGAACCAGACGGCTGTTTCCAAATGGATTGATAGATCTCAGGGTAAATGCTGCAACAAGGGCAGCAAAGAAGGATCTCCACAGGGTCTTCAAGGGAAAGTAATAGCTCACCTAAGAGGAAACAGGAACAATCAGTCAAACCCCAGAGTGCTTTTATTAGTTACCATGCAGTGTAAGCTGAAATAGATTTTAGAATAGGCCCATCTTCAATACTCCAGGGACTGCAGTGGCTCAAGTGGCTAAGACGTTGACTGGGAGGCAGAAGGTCAGCAGTTCAATTCCCAAGTACTGCAGGACGGAATGAGCTCCCATCTTTGTCTCAGCTCCTGCCAACCTAGCAGTTCGAAAGCAAGAAATTGCAAGTAGATAAATAGGGACCACTTTGGTGGGAAGGTAAACAGTGTTCTGTGCGCTCCAGTGTCTAGTCATGCCTGCCACATGACCATGGAAATGTCTGCAGAAGCAGACAGCGCTGGCACTTCGGCTTTGAAACACAGATGAGCACTGAACCCTAGAGTCGGATATGACTGGATTTCGAGCAAGGGAAACCTTTACCTTTACCTTTTACAATACTCCAAAATGTGTTCCCTTGAGAAGTATGTGACACTAGTTTACTATCAGGAGTTGGAAAAGATATCCTCAAGCTCTGGAGAAGTCACTTGGTATATTTAGATGGAAGGTGTCATAGGAACCTCAAAAATGAATACACATATAGGCTATTCTGAAACCTATGTGCTTGAATACAGAGTGAGTTCCAGGTGGGGATGGTATATAAGAAGAGGCTTATATCCAAACCACCATCTCCCACCACAATTAAAGCCCAAATTCAGAAGCAATACCTGAATGTCTTCCCTAACTGTCCCTCCTGCCTTTCCTTGGCACAGGTGGTGTCCTACTGGTTTTTCAGGTCTTGAACAATCCTTTATAAAATGTTTTCACTATACCTGATATGCCATCTCTATGAGGCCATTCTTCTGTGATTCAGCTTAAGAAACAAAGTACAGTACCTCGAATCTTGCAACTAAGGGCTACAGGACTTGACAAATTGCAGATAAAGTGGTTTCTAATTCTCACAATTTCCAACATCAAGTGGTATCTTATGCATCAGTATTCTTCTTTATTCTTTTTCTTCCATGTCTAGGCCAGATGTGAAATTGCCAAAATGAAGCCACCTTTTGGTGAGTCCATTCTGCAGTTCCTTTGGCCTGACGTAGTGTGAGAAAGATTAGCTGGAAACACAAGGTTACCAGTACCAGGATAAGCCCGATTGTTGTTCAAAAATAACAAATCTTTGAGGAGGCACTTTCTGTGTAACCATACCATGAAGACTGTCCTGAGAATATAATGCAGTGACCTTTCATTTGTCTTTCACACTGCAGCATGACCCCCATACCACTGATCCAGTTCTGCATGTCGCTTTCTTGTCCTGAGCCCTTTTGGCACACAAAGTTCTCATCAGCCCCAGGACAGTATTGGTGAAGCTGCTGCTCTCCATCAAGATGGATTCAAGTGGGACTTAATCCACTTGAGGAGCATCACCCTTCCTTGTGGACTTCCACACCGAAGGAAGTCCACAGGGAGGACTCCCCCGCCCATCCCGGAGCCACTCCATCACCCAGGATGGAGGTCAGGTGCGTCCACTCGCCACCGCCACCACCCTCCGAGCTCCATCCGCTTGGAGGGCTGAAAAGCTGCTGCTGACACTGCCGCACCGAAGGACTCCCCCGCCCGCCCCGGAGCCACACCATCGTTCGGGATGGAGGCCAGGTGCGCCTGCTCGCCGCTGCCCTCTGGGCTCCATCTACTCGGAGGGCTGTAAAGCTGACGCTGACGCCGCCTCACCGGAGGACTCCCCCGCCCGCCCTGGAGCCACCCCATCACCAAGGGAGGTGTATTTGTTTTGTTCGGGCTTTGTTTATGAGGGTGAGCCCTGGGTTCCGTCTGTGTCGTCGAGCCCGGGCTCTGTGGATTGTAATATTGTATTTTATGATAATTGTGTGTTATTGTAGTTTTCTGTATTCATTGCATTTATATTGTAAAATTTCTTTTTATGTTGTAAGGCGCTCTGAATGGTGCGTGCACCAGGAGAGCAGGGTATAAATAAATCAAAAATCAAATCAAGGGCCATTAGTTCTCAGGGTTGTCAGGTTAGTTAACCATCGCCTGACACTCGGAACTGAGTCACTATTACCGTAGTAGGATAACATGGCCAGACAAAACCCTCCTGCGTACTGAATGTGAGAGCCATTGCTTTTGTCTTCAGGGATGTCTACAATTGTTTCAAGACCTCTCAAACACAGGAGATGTGAAACAGAGGGTTCTTTTTAAAAAAAAAATACTATAAAATAAATGCTTTCTCCCTGTCAGCCTATTTTCCTGCATGCGGTCACTTTTTCCTCTCATAATGGAATCTTCTTATGACTCACTGCTGCAACTTGCTATGTAAAGCAGAAGAATCCAGTAAGAGCTGCACCAAATCAATAGCTGTTTGTGCACCTTCTGACCATTATTCACTCCTATTCTTACTTTGCAATTTTTAGAAGACTTGTAATAGAAATAAAGCTGCTCCTTACCTCTTCTAGGCTGAAAAGGACACCACCAATCGGTGCACCAAAGGCCACCGAGACACCTGCTGCTGCAGCCGCTGAAAGTACCTAGCATGGAAATATAGAAATACAAGTCAAGAGTTGGTTGAAAATATACACAGAATTTCATGAAGCGAAGTGAGAAAATGGAGAAATCAACAGTACCTCCCGCCTCTTTCCTTCATTCTTACTGTACTTTGAGAAGAGGCTGCTGAAAAAGTTGCCGCAGCAACAAGCCACGTGCACCAGAGGCCCTTCTTTACCAAGACTGAGTCCTGAAGAAACCACCAGAACCAAAGTCACGGTTTTGATCAAGAGAGTCCACTTGCCTAGGTAGCCCCGAATAATGAAGCCACTCAAAATAGTCTTTATCTGGAAGGCAAGGACAACATGTCAGCACTCTGACATGAGCAAAAATGACAGTAGTTTTAAAGAAATGTCTTAGTATACTTTTTAAAACTTGTGTAAATTCAGTTTCTGAAAACCAAATTTTTGCTTTCAATATCGAAGACTTCCTGATTTTTAGTGCAATTTCATCATATTTAACAGACTTACGCACACGTGCACGCACGTACACCCACCCACCACATGCACACCACACACGCACACGCACACACCACGCACACCACACACACAAACCACACCACATCATATTTTACAGAATTTTTAGTGCAATTTCATTATATTTAAGACACACACACATAACGCACGTACATGCACACATGTGCGCGCATGCGCGCGCGCACACACACACACACACACACACACAGCACACACATGCACACCACACCACATTTTTACAAAATCTTTATTGTGAGTTTAACTAAAGCATTGTAAGATAGAAAGTCCAATACAAATCAATCCAGAAAGAAAAAGAAAGAGGGGAAGGCCTTACCTCTGGAATTCCAGAGCCACAGGCGTAGGGAGCAAATACCCTGACAAGGGAGACTGCCAGGAAGGAAAACAGCAAAGCCCAGGAAATGTAAAGAAAATAATTTAGAATGTAAGCACTCGCACCCTGCGGGGGAAGAGAGAAAGAACAGAATGTTCAGTTGTTAAATCAGCCCAACAAGTGGTATGCCTCTGCTGGTTGCTGTAATAAATATGAAACAGTATGAGGCAGAGCCTTTGCTGAACTTAATATCTCAGGTAAAGGTCACCCATGCTCGAAAGCCAGTTGTATCCGACTCTAACGTTCAGTGTTCATCTCTGTTTACAACCAAAGAGCCAATGCTGTCTGCATCTGCAGATGTTTCTGTGGACATGTGGCAGGCAGGGAATGCTGTTTACCTTCCCACCAAAGTGGTCCCTATTTATCTACTTGCAATGTCTTGCTTTCAAACTGCTAGGTTGACAGGAGCTGGGACACAGACGGGAGCTCACTCCGTCGTGCAGCACTCGTATTTCAAACTGCTGGCCTGCCAACCTTCCAGTCATCAAGTTCAGTGTCTTAACCATTAAGCCACTATAGGATTCCATAAAACCCAGAGATTTAAGAAAAATCAGGCTTCTGGCTTACAATAGTGCACCTGCTTCAAAGGTTGGCAACATGTATCCCTCAGGGCAATATTTGTGGCCCTCCAGCTTGGCTGAGACCGCTAAGCGTCAACCACATATACACACTGACTTTCTCTCTCTCAAAAAGTCTCTTTGTGAACTCTGGTGGGTAGTGTAATTATTATTTTCAGTGTAATTCCTGAAAATTAGATTTGCTTTTAATGTGTAGTTACTAGAGCAGTAATGGTGAACCTTGGCACTCCAGGTATTCTTGGACTTCAATTGCCAGAAGGCCAAGTCAGCACTCCTGCTGATCAGGGCTTCTGGAAATTGAAGTTTAAGAACACCTAGAGTGCCAAGGTTTGCCATCATTGGACTAAAGAATATAAGGGATGGCTTGGTTAAAAAAAACTTTTTTAGTTAAACCAATTTATCATTTAACAAAAGATCTATTGTAATAAACTTTACAGTGTACAACTGCTTCATTAACAACAATGATGTAACAATAATTATAAATATGCAAATTAATCTCTTTGGCTTTGCTCCTTTTCGCCCTCCTGAGATCATTTATCCAGGTCTAGGTTGACCTCTTCAAATTGTCACTTTTTCACATTGAAAGCAACGGCACAGAACTAAGCAGTATGTATTTTGCCTCACTGTTTGAGGAGAAATCACACTTCAAGAACTTCTGAATTTCTATAAAACTACTAAAATTATGCTCTCACTATGTTCAGATGAGTAATATTTTCTGTAGGTTCAGGGCAGCTTTAATAATCCGTAAGGTCTGCTGAAACATTATACAGGGATCACTGTTGCAGATACAGTACAGGTTTTATCGAGTCCTACCTTTTTTTTTTTACCTCTTTATACACAAACATGATTGACTGGGTTACTTTCATTAATTTTGACAGCTGGATTTGCTTATCCCAGTAAAAGAAAAGATTCACAGCACTCCTGTTTTGACACTTACTGATTCCTTGAGTAATTTGTATTGCTACAGCTGAAGAACATTTGTTTACATTTCTTCATGCATGTTTTCACCCAATGCTTTAAATAAGAGACAGCTATGACAATAATAGTTATTTTGCTACAGGATGCACTTTGTTTGCAAATTGAGATCTATTGTCAGTGGGAATTGGGATTAGTCTTAGAAGAGGGGGAAAGAGTTATTCTTTAAATAGCTGGCTGAAAAGCTCAATGGATTAGTTATAAACACTGGTTTTCAAAAGACCAGGTAGAAGTATGTCTTCTAAATGAGTTACTTAATCCCACTAGTGTCCTTAAATTCATTAGGGGGAAAAAACCTTAAATTGTGTATTTTAGAGGAAGTTACCTACATCCTAAGTGATGAAATTAGTTAGAATGTACCTTCTCTGCTTTGAAAATAGATGACTCAGGATGCAGAATACATAATTCAAACCTGGTCAATTACCCTAAATGTATTGTTTGCCTAAATCCTAATGTGATAAGAGAATTTTATGTGCTGCCAAAGTTTATACAAAATAGTTTTAATGACTGTCATGTAGGATATTTTCATTCTTATTCTTCTGCTGTATCCGAATCCAAATATTGGCAATCATCATGGCAATCAGCCATGAAGACTGTCCTGATAATATAATGCAGTGGCCTTTCATCTGCCTTCCGCATTGCAGCGTGACCCCCCCCATACCACTGATCCAGTTTTGTGAGTCACTTTCTGGTCCTGAGCCCTTTTGACACAGAAAGTACTCATCAGCCCCAGGACAATATTGATGAAGCTGCTGCCCTCTATCAAGATGGATTCAAGTGGGATTTAATCCACTTGGGGACCACCATCCTTCCCTGTGGACTTCGGCACCCAAAGCCGTTAGTTCTCAGGGTTGTCAGGTTAGTTAACTGCTGCCTGACACTCAGCGTTGAGTCACTGGCAGTATGGTCTACTCTATTACTATAGCAGGACAACCTAGTGAGACTGCAATATTTTCATTAACAACAATAATGTAATGATAATAGTAACAACAACAATAAATATCCAAATTAACCTCTTTGGCATAAACAAAACCATATCCTTCCTGCAAAGGAGACTGAGCATTTTTGTCTCAAAACTACTCAGTGGGATAAGTTCTCAGTGGGATTTGCCCCTAATGCTAAATTTTGATTTATAGAGTTATATGAACAGTCTAGCAGTCATTCATCAGAAACCTTTGGTTTGCATGTTCAGTTAACTACCACTTAGTGTAACATCCAAAACCAAAGTTTTGGTTAATCTTAAACAAGCCAGCTTTGTAAACCTCAGTTTGAAATTGACTTGGCTCAGTAAACTATAGTTAAGACTAACCAGTTTTTCTGGGTTCAGATATAATAAGCTAGTTACCGTAACTGAAAGCAGAAATAAAAGCATTCAGTTTCCACTTCATGACAGGAAGAGTGCATTAAATGCTAAATCATAGTTTGGGCACTGATTTGGCTATGCTACCCAGAGAAAGGTCAACACTTCATTTCCACTTGCCCTGGTTGTGTATCTACTAAGCAACAGATAACTTTATAGCAAAGAGTGGATGGGTGAGTGAAATATCTTTTCTCTTTCATTTCCCAAGCTCAGTTTTGATAAGTAAAGTGACACAAAAGTGATTTTTTACTGTCAACACAGTAGATTGAAACTGATTTAATGTTAATTACTTTATATGAAATTAGAGCAGTAGTTGGGTGAATGTTTTCATACCCCTCCCAACAAAATGTGGGATATAACTGCCACAATCTTTACTTGCCATGCTGGGAGTGGGACTGAGAAGAGCTCTAGACCAAACCATTTGGAGAGCCAAAGTTTCTTCACCCCTGATTTATAGTATTCTGTGGATATAATGAGCTGTACAAATCACTATGAAGAAAGAAGTATACAAATAAAACCTGGTATGTTGTACAGGCTTTAAGGTTTTCTACCATCAAAAAGCCACTTTAGTGTCCCTTCCAGACAAAAAGGATAATTAAAATAATTCTGACAGGTGTCAGAGTTCATTACAGTAGTGTGGTAAGGAGTTCTAACGCCACAAAATGGCACAAAACCTCGGGGTAAATTAAGTTCCAAAAATACCCATCCACACAAATTGTCAAATTCCATCAACTATGACAAGCAGAATTCAACAGGCACAGATGAGTCTGAACAGATCACATCTGAGATACAGCTCTCTAAGAAATGGTCCAAGTGCTATCCTTAGCACAAGCAGCATTTCACAAAAATATGCAGAAGGCAAAGTTTGTATGGTAGTAATAGGGAGCTATGTCGAGCATCAGACATGGAATAAGGAAAACTATTTTCCTAGTGGTCTTTTAGTGCCATGTAAGGTTGGCAGGTCAGCAGTTCACGACCTGAGTAATGCACGATGGAGTGAGCTCCCGTCTCTGTCCCAGCTCCTGCCCACCTAGCAGTTTGAAAGCAAGAAATTGCAAGTACCTGTAGATAAATAGATATTACTTTGGTGGGAAGGTAACAGTATACCATGCACTCTGGTGTCTAGTCATGCTGTCCATATGTCCACGGAAATGTCTGCAGACACAGACAGCACTGGCTCTTTGGCTGTAAATGGAGAAGAGCACTGAACCATAGAGTTGGATGCGACTGGCTTTCAAGGAAGGACCTTGACCTTATTCCATTTACACAAGTTTATAATCACATCTTGTGGGGTGCTCAGCCCCTTGTTCGGAAGCAAGACATTGCAAGTAGATAAATAGGGGCCACTTTGGTGGGAAGGTAACAGCGTTCTGTGTGCTCCAGTGTCTAGTCATGCCTGCCACATGACCACGGAAATGTCTGCAGAAGCAGACAGCGCTGGCTCTTCGGCTTTGAAACAGAGATGAGCACTGAACCCTAGAGTCGGAAACGACTGGCTTTCGAGCAAGTGAAACCTTTACCTTTACTTACCTTGGATTGATTAACTAGAAGTTCAGACCATTTTTGCCACTTAGGACATTTATCCCTGTCCTCAAAGGTTGTCTCGTTAGATGTCCAGCAACACTGCTCATGACTGTACCAGAATGCTGACAAACAGACACCTTCCTTCAAATCTGTCATCCAGTCCACAGCTAAATCTATAACTCCAGCTAATGTACCTGGAAGGAGAGAAAAACAGACATTAATAGAAAAACACAAAATACATGTCTTAAGACAGAGATTCTCAACCTGTGGCCTGTGAGCTGGATCCAGCCTGCGGTGCCATTTCATGTCTCCCTCCCCCCCCCCCCGCTTCCACCACACCCGGAAGTGCCATGTGGTGGAGGAAGGGCAAAATGGCCGTCCAGCCCCCAAAGCTGTCTGAGGGAGCGTGACCCGGCCCCCAGCTTTAAAAGGTTGAGAACTCCTATCTTAAGAAATAAGTGTTTAAAATGGGTTCTCACAGAAACTGCCCCATATGCAGTATATGGATCAACCTATGGTCAGTTGGCATTCACATTCCATGTTGAGTTATCCTGCAGTGAGTAAAATAAGTGCTTACATGCTATCTTACAGCTGTTTCTCCACAAAACTATGTCATAGTCACAGGACAGCTTCCAGACAATGACTCTTCCAAACACTTGTTCATGGATTGGGAAAGACCGGGACAAACAGATGATAAGAAATGTTCTCTTCCCCCTCATCCCTCCATCCTGTATGATTTAGCATGGGATGTAAATGTTTTTTTTTAATCTGCTTTTCTTGAATCACCACTGAGTATCATACCTGTCAACCTTCCTGGATTGGCCGGGATTTCCCGATTTTCGGCACCGATTTGCGCCATTTCCTGCCCGCAGCTGCCAAAACGCCGGAATTGGCAGCAGGGGGGAAAGAGGTACTGCGCAGCCCTTCTGCGCAGATCGCATTCTACGCATGCATAGAAGGCGATCTGCACAGAACCGTTCTGCGCAGGTCGTGTAGAAGGCAACCTGCGCAGAACTGTTTGCGCAGGTCCCATATTTTCCGGAGCCGCGATTGACAGGTATGCTGAGTATTACAAAGCAACAGACCTCCTAATCACACATAGCCAGATTTACTCATTTAGACAAGAATCTATTTGTGTCATAAATAAATATATTCCTGTCTAGGCTGCTCCACATGCAGTCAAAGAGGTCAACATGGGTAAGGGACTAGTGAGGAGAAGTTATTCCATGATAAAGTTGCCAGATGAACAAGCAAGCACCCACCATATTGCAACAGTTTCAATATACTGGATCTTAAAATAGGGTATAGTTCTGTAATAAATATGGCAGACATCTACGGAATGACAGGAGCCTACATGGTTCTTGAACCATTGTGTTTAATCCTTACAAAATTCTCTCTTTTTAAATATCTGATCTAACCACATTTCCAAATTAGGTAGCACAACAGTGACACCATGTGGTGGCTGACCTGGGAAAAAAACCAAGGTTAACACTAGGGCAGTAAAATAAAATCTTTAACTAATAAAAAGCAGTGGAGTTAGTACATTTCACCTTTCATTTCACTTCCTATTAGCACATTTATCTCTTTCAGCAACATCACCTGCCACCCTTGAAAATGAGGATTTAAGTCACCCTTTGTTTTAATAAAACTGACATGTTGGTGTGGATACAGTACGTTTCACACTGTCACAATCAGTACCACAAGAAGAAGAAAAACCTGATCCTGTTAACAGCAAATACTGGCCATCTGGATCCGATTTAAATTATTCAATTAGAAGAGCTCCATTCTTTATATCTAATGCATAGGGAAATAAACACATCTTCCTATAAACGGAGTAGATAAGCATATTTCATGTCTTTCATCGCAACAGGTAATTAAATCAGGTTGACTTGATATTTTAAAAATAAAAGTATAAACATATAACTAAAGTAGTGAAGTTGAGGAGGAAAAAAAATAGTAGAATGTAAAGAATAAATTATTTGATTCGATGTGCCCATTAATTTAGCTATTATCTTTACTAGGGTCTCATCCAGAGCAGAAAAGAGAGCCTACCATATCACATCTTTTTATTTTTATATAGCAATAAAAACAGCAGATTTTTTTTTGTTAGTAACATATTTTTCTAGGCCTTTGCTCAGCATGGAATTTTATACAGATATCCCAAAGCATAAATCAGAGCTGAATCCCAATCCCATTAATTTAATCCCTATTGATACATTACACATCACACTGCTTAAACCCAGTGAAAGCAGATGCCCTCCTAGGGAAGTTCTCAACACTCATGCTAGTCAATGTGAACTAATACTTTCTGGGGAATACCTGCAAGCAGCCCTATCAGCAGCATCACGACCCAGCCTGACCACGCATCCAGTAAACTTTTGATGAACTCCCATATCGACTCTTTGCTTTTGTTTGTGATCTAGAAGAAGAAAAACTGGTTACTTGAAACATATATAAATCTAACATTTTACATCGCAGAGTTCCATACATTCATATAATTTAAAAAGACCTGCTCAAGTTACTGCATATGTGTATTTATTTACAATGACATCTGTGCATATGCATGACATGCAGTGAATTTGGACAAAAGGGGGTCTTAACAGATTCCTCTCCCCTCCCCACTGTGGTATGCTGCAGGGGCAGATAGGTTTGCTCTTTTTCCAATGATGCAACAAAGTAGACAAATTTGGCCTTCCTTGTACATTTTTGAGCCCCTATTAGTGGTTTCTACTTTTCTTTTTTTCCCCTTTATTTCTTTTTTTCTTTTCTTTTTTTGGTGCAGGGAGGTGTTCAGATTTAGTCCACTCCCAGCACATGCAATTTCTGGGAACAGACTAAAATCAAGTGTTGCAACTGTCAAATAGGCCAAGGGTCCTTTTCAGTTCGATTTTCCTGTATTGTGAAGAAACTTAATAAACAAGCTAATTCAGGATATTGGCAAATTGAGTAATTCTGCTACTCTCTACAGAGTACTCTGTAGAGAGTACTCTGTACTCTCCAGAGAAGTGTTTCCCAACTTTTGGTTTTTTGGACTTCAATTCCCAGAAGCCTAAGTCAATTCTCCAAAGCACTGATCAGCCAATGTACTGACTTAGGCTTCTGGAATTGAAGTCTCCTTGTGGAGCGTGATCCCCCCAACGTTAGAAACCACCGATCTAGAGACTCTAGACCAGTGGTTGCTAGCCTTGGCACTCCAGGTGTTCTTAGACTTCAGTTACCAGAAGCCCAAGTCAGCACTCCTGCTTATCAGGGCTTCTGGGAATTGAAGTTCAAGAACATCTGGAGTGCCAAGGTTTGCCATCACTGCTGTAGACTATCACCGATGAAATGAATCATTAGATTCAATTTTGAAAATATTTTTCTTTGCCTTTGTGTGAAGAGTCAAGTGAAGCCATGGCTGCAAGAAATAAAATATTGTTAAAATTGAATGTAAGTGATTCAGAGCATCAGCTACCAGATGCCAAATGATTTTTTTTACTCCCCCTGTCCCTCCACAGGGAATAGGAAAAATTGTTCAATTTGCTGATATAATCAAACAACTCATGCTCCCCTCTAAGAATATTCACAAAACTACACTGAATAATGCCTGGACAGGGCTTTTCTCATAGTTATCATTTAAAGATAATAATTTTGTGTCAGAGATTACTCTGGGTTGAAAGGATTTTTAGGGGATGCCCGAATTAAAGATCATATCTATCAATGATAGAAATCTTAACTTATTATTTGAACTGGTGTGCTATCTTCTAATATATATTTTTCACTTACCTTCCTATGTCTGTCTGTATCACGTGATTTTTCCCTTAACCAATCAATGGTATGAAAGTCTTCATAAGTTCCAACATCAGGGAATGGTTCATCCAAAAAATCCATCAAATTTCCAGAACCATTCATGTTTCCTGCATTCACCATATTAGTACCTATAAGGAAAAGGAACAACAATAAGAATTGTGCCACAAATATTCATACTTCATATGACTCATCCTGTCAACTTCATCTCCATTGTGCTTTAACCCATAGGTAAACAACACTTTTAGGACTAATTAAAATCCCAGAACAAGATTTTCTTTATTTCTTTATTGCATTTATACCCTGCCCATCTGGTGCATGCACCAATCCAGGCAGCTTACAAACAATTAACATTACAATTCAAATTACAATAAACCAGCCGGGCGGGGGGAGGAGGCCAGCCATTCGCCCCACCGAGAGCCCTTCCGAGCCCGGGAGCCACCATCTCCAGCCGGGCCAGGGAAGAGGAGGAGGACCAGCCGGGCGGGGGGAGGAGGCCAGCCATTCGCCCCACCGAGAGCCCTTCTGAGCCCGGGAGCCACCATCTCCAGCCGGGCCAGGGAAGAGGAGGAGGACCAGCCGGGCGGGGGGAGGAGGCCAGCCATTCGCCCCACCGAGAGCCCTTCCGAGCCCGGGAGCCACCATCTCCAGCCGGGCCAGGGAAGAGGAGGAGGACCAGCCGGGCGGGGGGAGGAGGCCAGCCATTCGCCCCACCGAGAGCCCTTCCGAGCCCGGGAGCCACCATCTCCAGCCGGGCCAGGGAAGAGGAGGAAGACCAGCCAGGCGGGGGGAGGAGGCCAGCCATTCGCCCCACCGAGAGCCCTTCCGAGCCCGGGAGCCACCATCTCCAGCCGGGCCAGGGAAGAGGAGGAGGACCAGCCGGGCGGGGGGAGGAGGCCAGCCATTCGCCCCACCGAGAGCCCTTCCGAGCCCGGGAGCCACCATCTCCAGCCGGGCCAGGGAAGAGGAGGAAGACCAGCCAGGCGGGGGGAGGAGGCCAGCCATTCGCCCCACCGAGAGCCCTTCCGAGCCCGGGAGCCACCATCTCCAGCCGGGCCAGGGAAGAGGAGGAGGACCAGCCGGGCGGGGGGAGGAGGCCAGCCATTCGCCCCACCGAGAGCCCTTCCGAGCCCGGGAGCCACCATCTCCAGCCGGGCCAGGGAAGAGGAGGAGGACCAGCCGGGCGGGGGGAGGAGGCCAGCCATTCGCCCCACCGAGAGCCCTTCCGAGCCCGGGAGCCACCATCTCCAGCCTCCTGGCAACAACCGAGCGCCAATTGACAGAAGAAGGCAGAGGAGGAAAACCAGGGGGCGAGACTCAGAGACCCATGCAAAGGATAAGTAGCTGATATGAAAAATTTTGATGACTTAATATAATAACTCACCTAAAGACTTTATGCCGACTTAATATAGCAACTGACATAGAGACTGTGTTTAAAGTGTAATAATATGCATGATAATATGTTGTTTAAAATGTTCTACACTTTTTAAAACTGTGATAAACTGTATGAGGGGGAAAAATGGCGTAGACACCGGCAAACCACGCCACAAAGCTTGCCAAGAGAACCCTATTGACCAAAACAAAAGGCAAAACAAAGGAGCAGGCTAGGTGATACAGGATGCTTAACACCTCAGAGGGGAGAAAGGGGAGGGACAGGAAAGTGGGGGGAGAAATGCAATGTTGCAAGGAACAATACTGCATAGGGACATGGAATGTGAGATCAATGAACCAAGGTAAACTGGAAGTGGTAAAAAATGAGATGGAAAGAATAAGCATTGACATCTTGGGCATCAGTGAGCTCAAATGGACAGGGATGGGTGAATTCAGCTCTGGAAACCATCATATCTACTATTGTGGACAAGAAAACCTTAGAAGAAATGGAGTAGCCATAATTGTCAATAAAAGAGTGAGAAAAGCAGTAATGGGATACAACCTCAAAAATGACAGAATGATGTCAGTTAGAATTCAAGGCAAACCCTTCAATGTCACTGTGATCCAAATATACGCACCAACCACTGGTGCAGATGAAGCCACAATGGACCAGTTCTATGAGGACCTAGAACACCTCATAGAACAGACACCAAGAAATGATGTCCAAATTATATTAGGAGACTGGAATGCCAAAGTAGGAAATCAAAAAGTGGAGGGAATAACAGGCAAATTTGGTCTTGGAACACAAAATGAAGCAGGGCAAAGATTGATAGAGTTCTGCCAAGAGAACGCACTGGTCATAGCAAACACTCTCTTCCAGCAACACAAGAGGCGACTTTACACATGGACATCACCAGATGGCCAACACCGGAACCAGATTGACTACATACTCTGCAGCCAAAGATGGAGAACCTCCATACAGTCAGCAAAAACAAGACCCGGAGCAGACTGTGGCTCAGATCACAACCTACTGATCGCAAAATTCAGGTTAAGACTAAAGAAAATAGGGAAAACAAGGAGACCAGACAGATATCACCTAGAAAGTATCCCTAAAGAATACACGGTGGAGGTGATGAACAGATATAATGGCCTAGACTCAATAGACAGAGTGCCAGAAGAATTATGGACAGAGATAAGGG
The DNA here is from genome assembly GCA_035047345.1 of Bradypodion ventrale. NCBI lineage: Eukaryota > Metazoa > Chordata > Lepidosauria > Squamata > Chamaeleonidae > Bradypodion > Bradypodion ventrale. Next base: position 261,055,371 of record JAWDJE010000003.1, on the reverse strand, counting down.
ACATCATGCAGGAAGCAGCAAAGAAAACCATACCAAAAGAAAAGAAGCATAAGAAAGCAAAATGGTTGTCTGATGAGGCTCTTAAAATAGCAGAGGAAAGAAGGAATGCAAAAGTCAAAAGAGAAAAGAAAAGGTACAATTATTTGAACACAGAATTTCAAAGAAAAGCAAGGAGAGATAAGGAAAACTATCTAAAAGAACAGTGCAAAGAAATGGAGGAAAACAACAAAAGAGGCAGGACTAGAGATCTCTTCAGAAAAATTGGGGAAATAAAGGGAACATTTAAAGCAAAAATGACCATGATAAGGGACAAAGACGGAAAAGAGCTAGCTGATGCAGAAGAGATTAAGAAAAGATGGAAAGAGTACACAGAGGAACTCTACAAAAAGGACCTCAACACCCCTGATAACCACAATGATGAAAAAATTGAACTTGAGCCAGACATTCTGGAGAGTGAAGTTATAAAGGCCCTAAAGAGCACTGCAAACAACAAAGCTAGTGGAGATGATGGTATCCCAGTGGAATTTTTCAAAGCTCTAAAAGATGATGGTGTCAAATTACTACATTCAATATGCCAGCAAATTTGGAAAACAAAACAGTGGCCACAGGATTGGAAAAGATCAGTATACGTCCCAATCCCAAAAAAGGGCAATGCCAAAGAATGCTCAAATTATCGAACAATTGCACTCATCCCACACGCCAGCAAGGTGATGCTCAAGATAATACAGGATAGACGTCAGCAACATGTGGAGAGAGAACTACCAGAGGTGCAGGCCGGTTTCAGAAGAGGTAGGGGGACTAGAGACCATATTGCCAACATACGTTGGATCATGGAGAAAACAAAGGAATACCAGAAACAAGTTTACTTTTGTTTTATTGACTACACTAAGGCATTTGACTGTGTGGACCACAACAAGATGTGGCAAGTAATTAAAGAGATGGGAATACCAGAGCACCTCATATGTCTCCTGAGAAATCTGTACATGAACCAAGAAGCAACAGTTAGGACAGAACACGGAATGACAGAGTGGTTTGGAATAGGAAAAGGAGCAAGACAAGGCTGCATTTTATCACCCTGTTTATTCAATCTATACACAGAGCACATAATGCGCAATGCAGGGATGGAGGAATCACAATATGGGATTAAAATTGCTGGGAGAAACATCAACAATCTGAGATATGCAGACGATACCACCCTAATGGCAGAAAGTGAGGAAGATCTAAGGAGCCTCTTGATTGGATTGAAGGAGGAGAGTGAAAAAGCTGGCCTGAGACTCAATATCAAGAAAACCAAGATAATGGCAACAGGCCCCATCAGTTCCTGGAAAATAGATGGGGAAGAAGTAGAAGCAGTGACAGATTTTACATTCCTTGGATCAAAGATCACTGCAGATGGGGATTGCAGCCATGAAATAAAAAGGCGACTGATTCTTGGGAGACAAGCCATGAGAAACCTGGGGAACATAGTGAAAAGCAGAGATATCACATTGAAAACAAAAATTAGAATAGTCAAAGCAATGGTATTCCCAGTGGTAATGTATGGGTGTGAGAGCTGGACCATTAGGAAGGCTGAGCGCAGAAGAATAGATGCCTTTGAAATGTGGTGTTGGAGGAGAGTTTTGAGGGTACCCTGGACAGCGAGGAGAACAAATAGGTCAATCTTAGAAGAAATCAACCCTGACTGCTCATTGGAAGGTCTAATAGTAAAGACGAAGCTGAAGTACTTTGGACACCAAATGAGAAGGGAGGATTCGCTTGAGAAGGCCTTGATGTTGGGAAAGGTGGAGGGCAAAAGAAGAAGGGGGAGGCCAAAGATGAGATGGCTAGATGGGATTGTAGACACAATGGGTACAGAACTGGGAGTGCTGAGGGGGATGGTGGAGGACAGAGGCGCCTGGAGAACAATGGTCTATAGGGTCGCAAAGGGTCGGAATCGACTGTGCGACTGAACAACAACAACAACAACAACAAACAAGAAATAAAAATCAACCAAGAAAATAGAGCATGGGAACCTACATAAAGACATATAAAACCAATTAGTGCCAGACTATATTAAAAACCTAATTTCAAATACAGTATCATCAACATCTATATAGCAAGAATAAAACAGCAATTAAAATGGCAATAGCCAGTGGTGGGATTCAACAGGTTTGCCCCAGTTTGCCAGAACTGGTAGTAGAAATTCTGGCTGGCCTTGCCCATCCAAGCTTTGAAATAATGCAGGGCTTTTCCCCTGGCCACGCCAATCATACCACGCCCACAGAGTAAGTAGTAAAAAAATTGAATCCCACCACTGGCAATAGCAGTAAATAATAAAAGCACCCATCCAATCACACGGCAACTTATTAGCTGAGGAAGACCGGTTGGAATAAGTATGTCTTCGAAGACTTATGGAAAGTTAACAATGAAAGGACAGCTCTTATCTTTACTGGCAATTCATTCCAGAGGGTGGTGGCTATGGTGGAAAAAATTCTAAATTTGGTCACTGCTTTTTTCACTTGTCTAGGTGTGACCACTCGGAGCTGAAAGATTTTGGTGCTACGGGTATTTTTTCTGAGAATGAGGCACTCCCATAAATAGCTTGTTCCAAAACCAAGAGCTTTATGAGTCTACTGCAACACCTTGAATTTGGCATGGAGTGCAATGGGCAACCAACGTAGGCTAGCCAGAACTGGAGTGATATAGTCATAATGGCCAGTTTTCCAGAACTCTTTATGGTGATATTTTATTTTTAAAAATTGTAGAGATGAAGAATCAGAAATTCCAAATATATAATTGAGTATTGTTGTAGGATTGAAGAGTAGGATTAAGCCCAGTCCCAAGAGGGAGATTTAGTTTCAGATGGAATTACTTGACGCTATACAGTAATAGACTAGCAGCACATACTAGAACAGAGACACAACACTTTCTGTAGTGGTGGTTTCCTAGACACTTGAGAAGGCAGCCTGTCTGGCCATTATTCACCTGAATATTCTCAGATACCATATGATTATATTAAAATTATAGGGAATGGGAGGAAATGAAAAGCTTGGATTTAGCATGAGTCTATCAGTTCATCTGTCTTGAACATTTGCTTGACCTTCTTTGCATCCATGACACTAGTATGTCCACATGATTCAAGTAGAAACAGATAGTAGTTGTGCAGAAAACAGCAGGCAAGAATGGCCAGGACCATCTTCTGATGAGGAAGCATTATGACATTGAGGTTTGTTAGGATGCTTTCCCCCTCTCCCCACTTCCAGGCAACTAAGGCAGGTAGGTCGACATGCTGGCGCAGGATTTCCAGGAAGATGGGTCCCCTGTTCAGAATTCATTGAGGAGTCCCTTGAAGAGTGATGGTGCCTCCCTCACTGTTCTTCCCGTGTTACATCTTCATCTCCACTGGTGTGAACGTTTCTTTATTTCCAGTGGCAGTGATAGGAAATTCATGCCTCTTATATGTGTCAGCAGTGGGTGTCCGGGTTCGATGAAGCCATATGTATTCACTTACCCCAAACTATGTCTTAGCTTCCACTTGCTCACTCTCTTCAAATTCCTTCATACCTTTCTGGGGAGTGCAACCTCAATTCTGGAAATAGCAGCCTACCATTAGTAGTGTACCTGTGTTCTAAGATTATCTGAGAATTCCCTGTTTCCTATGTTTTGCCATCTTCCATAAGGCTAATAGACATTTCCTTATCTTAGGGAAGTCTTTCCCGGTAGAAAGATTACTAGTTGGCTGGATAACTAGCTGAGTTGAGTATCTGGCTTCGGACCCAAAAGTTGGTTGCTCTATTCTCCACTGTGCCTCTTTGGAGAAGAGCCAACTGCAAACTGTTGCACAAAACCAAGGTGGAAAATCACTGGTGAATATCTTTAAAAATCTGGAAATGATTGCCGTAACTTGGTGGTACATAGTTATTGTTATGCTCACTGTGGTGTAGATTAACAGATTAGGATTTAGGAGACCTGGGTTTGAATCCTTGCTTGGCTAAGGAAACTCATAAGGGGGTGTGTAACTGGTAAAAACAGTCCTTAAATATCTCACTAACTTTGAAAGCCCTACTAGGGTTGCCATAAGTTGATTCTGATTTGTTAGCACATGCACACACTCAAAAAGATTACTGGGGTCCACTACCATTTTTAAGAGGGCTATGGGAAAAAAAATATATTTGTTTTCTTGGCCTTTTAGTGGAATGGTTTTATTCTAGGCACTGTTTTCGCTGGTTTGAGTGTATTTTAGTTTTGGTATCATTTTAATGTGTCCAGTATTGCGACAGGTTTGTTGTAACTGAGTTTATGTTATATTAACATAGTACGAATGTTTTACATCAGTTCTCAAACTTTTAAAGCTGGGGGCCGGGTCATGCTCCCTCAGACAGTTTCGGGGGTCAGACAGCCAATTTTCCCTTCCTCCACCACATAGCACTTCATGGTGGGGGGGGTGCACATGAAGTGGCACCGTGGGCCTCATCTGGCCCACAGGCCGCAGGTTGAGAATCCCTGTTTTACACTATAAGCTAGCTGCCTTAGGGAAAGATTGCTCTCACAAGGTAGCTAAAAATGTCTTATATAAATAAGCAAGGGGAACAAGAATGCAGCCTCCCAGGTTTTGGCATGCAGACAGAATGTGTACATACCGCTTTGGTTTAAGCAGCAGCAGGATCTGATAGGAGGCCTGCTATTATGTAGCTATAAATGGTTTGAGTTTTCTGACTTTTAAGTATAGACCAGGGGTGCCCAAACTTTTTGGGCTGCGGGCTGGTCACTTTGGCCCATGGGCTGGATCTGGCCACTGATGCCAAATTCATCCGGTCCATGAAGGCCTCATCACTCCCGGAAGCGGAAGTAAAATGCGCCCATACAGGCACGTTTTACTTCCGCTTCCGGGAGTTACGAGGGTTTCGCAATCTGGATGAATTGGTGTCAGGGGCCAAGTCTGGCCCACGGGCTGTAGTTTGGGCGCCCCTGGTTTGGAGAGTCATTTTTATTCAGAGATTGTTTTTCACTAGAACTCACTAGGAATAACCACACAAACTGTTTTTGATGTCTTTTCACTCCAACTGTGTGTAAATTAGGTAAAGGTTTCCCTTGCTTGGAAGCCAGTCGTATCCGACTCTAGGGTTCAGTGCTCATCTCTGTTTCAAAGCCGAAGAGCCAGTGCTGTCTGCTTCTGCAGACATTTCCATGGTCATGTGGCAGGCATGACTAGACATCGGAGTGCACGGAATGCTGTTACCTTCTCACCAAAGTGGTCCCTATTTATCTACTTGCAATTTCTTGCTTTCAAACTGCTAGGATGGCAGGAGCTGGGACAAAGACGGGAGCTCATTCCGTCCTGCAGTACTCAGGAATCGAACTGCTGACCTTCCGCCTCCCAGTCAGCGTCTTAGCCACTTAGGAACCTATAAGGAAAACATTTTCCACAACCCTCCTACTGAAGAAGCAAGAGATGGACTGGTTGCACTTGATGGTGGGAGGACACCTCCAGCTGAGACTAAATGAGAACCACTTCTAATCACATGTAGACTCAGTGACTCAAGATTTGAATTAGACTGAGAAGAGGGAAAGATACAGTTTCTACCACTAACAAATACCGGACTGGGCTGATGTGAAGCATGCAGCAGTGTAAAGAATAGCATTTAGCTCTGGCATTTCTTCTTGCATAAACACAGAATCATTTCAAGGACAACTGGCCTTTGCTTTGTCTTGCCTCTTGTCACCAAGCACACAGGTTGTGCTGTTTCGTTTCCAGGCTACTCTTTAAGGCATTTTAAAGCCTTTCACACAACTCGTCTGCATAATTTTGCATGATAGCAAAGTGTTTTGTTCGCCCATGCTTACTCTAGTCTACACTGTGCTTGGCTGGTTGACCTGCAGGTAGCTGACTGATACATACCCAGATTTACATAAATCATGTCTGGCATTTAAGTGCAATTGATCGAAACATTATGATCAGAAAAAAGAGCAAATGACAATTCTTCCCTATTTCTGCATATGATGTTGAGGAGTCACAGGTAAATAGGCCCTAAAACTCACTGCAGTCCATCATTCCTAAAACCTTAGCTTAAAACCAGCTCAATATATTTAATGTATCTTTTAAAAATTGCATTTGCATATTGAACAGTTTCATGGGGACTGCGGTGGCGCAAGTGGTAAAGACGCTGAACTTGAAGACTGAAAGGTTGCCGTTCGATTCCCAATTACTGCATGATGGAGTGAGATCCCATCTCTGTCCCAGTTCCTGCCAACCTAGCAATTTGAAAGCAAGAAATGCCAAGTAGATAAATAGGGACCACTTCAGTCAGAAGGTAAACAGTGCTCTGTGCATTCCTTCCATGTGTCCATGGAAACGACTGCAGACACAGATAGTGCTGGCTCTTTGGCTAGAAACAGAGATGAGCACTGAACCTTAGAGTCAGATACAACTGGCTTTCAAGCAAGGGTGACTTTTACCTTTACTATTGAACAGTCTCATCATAAGGTTTTCAAGGTAAGACAGGTTCAGCATTAGTTTACCATTGCCTTCTTCTCTATAGTACTAAGAAAAGTTAGCTGAAGTGTCATTCCCAATCTGTGAAAGATCTTCCACCAGAGTCATCTTCTACTATTGTTGCTGCCCAATAGCTGTCCTCCTGACGTTTATCTGCCCTCATCATCATTGAACCAATCCATTTTCATCTGTTGATGCGTAAACATGTGTCACTGTATACCAGTCAAAAGCATTGTTGTGATTGTATTACTGGTTATTGTTTATGGTTGTTAAAGTCATGCATTGAAAAAGGCAAGAAAAAATATTGACTCATTTGAAGTATGGGGCTGGAGTTTTCCCCCTCATATCCTGGATGGGGTCTGATGAAACTGAGGCAGCCATACTTGGACCACACCATGGGAAGACAAGATTCTTGGAAATCACAACAATGCTAGTAACAGTTTAAAGCAGCAGGAAAGAGAAAAAGACTAAATATGAGATAGATCAACTCCACAAAGGAAGCCACAAGTTTAAGTTTACAAGAGATGATTATGGCTGTTGAGGACAGGTCATAAGGTTGCTATGAGTCATAAATGACATGACAACACATAACGACAACATGAAAACAATAATGTCAATATTCCGGAATATACACATTGAGTTATTATAGAGTCCAGAAGATACTGCTTACTTAATATATCCTGCCTTTCCAACAAGGAACATAGGGTGACCTATCAAATCACTTCCCACCCTCATTTAATTCTCATAAAAAGTCTGATGAGGTAGGCTAAAAGATAACAGCCTGGCACAAGGTCACTCAGTGGCTGAGTGGGCATTTGGTCTCTGAATTTCAAGATCCTAGACCAGGAGTTCTCAACCTTTTAAAGCCGGGGGTCAGGTCATGCTCCCTCAGACAGCATCGGGGGCCGGGCAGCCATTTTGCCCTTCCTCCACCACATGGTACTTCCTGGTGTGGTGGAGGAGGCCACATGAAATGGCACTGCAGGCCACATCCAGCCTATGAGCTGCAGGCTGAAAATCCCTGTCCTAAATTGAAACTCTATATCACACTGGCTCTCACTGTCTGCAGATACAGTGGTACCTTGGATAAAGTCCGATTCGGATAAAGTCTGATTCAGATAAAATCATGGTTTTCATGCACACGTGATGCATCACATGAAGTCCAAAACCGCTTAAAAATGGATGTTATCCGAGGCATTTGGTATAGAAACCTCGGATAAAGTCCATTTTTGGACGTTATCCGATGCATTTGATTCAGATAAAGTCCAAAATTAGATAAAGTCCAAACTTGTGGAAAGGAGGTTCTTCTATTGTATACCCATACTCCTCTCAATGCTACACTTAACTCTCACCATCAGTCAGGCCTGCACTCCTGACCTCACGGTGTTGATGGGAATAGTCTGCCAAATGACCACCTTGTGCCAAATGTGGTTGGAGAGGTCCACAAGACCAGAAACTCTGATAAAAGCAGGCTTCCCAATTTCCTGGAGTTCTTTTGCTACGTTCCTATGACTGCTACTTTCTGCAGATTGTCCTTTATCAAAAAGGAGGATGGGATTAGAGGATCCAAGCTGGGAGCTCATATCTTTAAACAGACCAAGAAAGAGAGGAGACAAGCCTCACCTGAGTAGAGCTAATGTCTAAGAACTGACGTTATTTAAAATATTTCTCCTATTTCTGCATATCAAATTATAATGCCTCTGGTTACACGCCATATTAATCAAATTTAAGAATGGACTGAAAGCAATGGAGATTAAGTTAGTTATGACTAGTCCAAATAATTTCAATTGACCCACTGGAACTAAAACCAGCACAGGATTGAGCCCATATTGTTTGAAAGGTAAAGGTTTCCCTTGCTCGAAAGCCAGTCGTATCCAACTCTAAGGTTCAGTGCTCATCTCTATTTCAAAGCTGAAGAGCCAGCGCTGTCTAAGTGATCTCTTACCAGCCTTAATAAGAGGCAGTGGTAGGAGTGCTGAATCTTCACATGCATTTTATTTCTTTAATTTATACACCATTATTCCTCAGCTAACTAGCATAAACATCAACAATTTGAGATATGCAGACGATACCACCCTAATGGCAGAAAGTGAGGAAGGCCTAAAGAACCTCTTGATTGGATTGAAGGAGAGTGCAAAAGCTGGCTTGAGACTTAATATCAAGAAAACCAAGATAATGGCAACAGGTCCGATCAGTCCCTGGAAAATAGATGGGGAAGAAGTAGAAGCAGTGACAGATTTTACTTCCCTGGGATCTAAGATCAATGCAGATGGCGACTGTAGCCATGAAATAAAAAGACAGCTGATTATGGGGAGACAAGCTATGAGAAACCTGGGGAATATAGTGAAAAGCAGAGACATCACCTTGAAAACAAAAATTCGCATAGTCAAAGCAATGGTATTCCCAGTGGTAATGTATGGGTGTGAGAGCCGGACCATTAGGAAGGCTGAGCGGAGAAGAATAGATGCCTTTGAGATGTGGTGTTGGAGGAGAGTCCTGAGAGTCACTTGGACAGCAAAGAGAACAAATAGTTCAATACTGGAAGAAATCAATCCTGACTGTTCATTGGAGGGACAAATGGTGGAGATGAAGCTAAAGTACTTTGGACATCAAATGAGAAGGGAGGACTCACTTGAGAAGACCTTGATGCTGGGAAAGGTGGAGGGCAAGAGAAAAAGTGGGCGTCCAAAGATGAGATGGATAGATGGTATTGTGGACACAATGGGCACAGAGCTTGGTGGGCTGAGGACAATGGTGGAAGACAGAGGTGCCTGGAGAAAAATGATCCATGGGGTTGCAAAGGGTCGGAATCGACTGTGCGACTGAACAACAACAAAACTAGCATAAAGCAAATTAATATTACACAAAAAAAACAAGTGCTCTAAGAAACACTAAATAAAAGCAAGAAAGTGAATAACGACCAATGAAAATGCAGAATTAGAAAATCAATTAGCAAACAACAACAATAGCAGTTCTCCAGGAAGCTCACAAATAACCAAAGGTTGGCCTGATTAAGAAGGCATGAATCCAGACCATCTGAAGAACTGTGTTTTCAGGTAATCCCACCTTTCCTTCATTGTGTGTGCTACAACTCTCACAGGAATGTTTGCGGAGGACACAAGAGGGGTCTTCTCAGTGGCTCCTACCAGGCTATATCATGCCCTTCCAATGAAAGCTAGGGTGGGGTCTTCTCCTCCACCTTCCCTGCTGACCTTCCATTGATAGGGGAAAAGTATTTTAAATCAGACAGGGCTTTGCCCACTGCAGTGTTGTGTTAAGAGCTCTTCTCCCCATGTTTTTAATAGCCTGTGTGTCACTTTTAAATGTGGTAACTTAAACAGTTTTAAATGCTACTACGTAATTACTGTGTGGCTGGAGAGATCAGTGAGATGGCACACCACAAGTGAGGGATCCAATTCCCAATTTGCATCCCAGGAGAAGAGCCAGGCTGTGTGTCCTCAGGCATGGAGAACCCAGAAGAAATGAGTGGTATATTTAGAAATGAATGGGCAATATACAAATGAAATGAAAAGAATAAATGTGTTAATCTGTACTTTGCAAAAAGAAAGTCATGATGTAAGCTAACTTGGATCCTGCAAGGAAGGAAAGAAGGTAGGAAGGAAGGTACATAGGTAGGTAGGTTTCAAAAGTTTAGGAGTAAGAAAAACCACTGTTTACATTCTTAATGGGGAAATAGATTGTGTGTGGATGTGTATCTTAAGTTTCTTTATTTGTCAGATCTACGTGGAATAAAATCTTCCCGACACTGGAAATTACAATTAACATAATATCATTTGGTTGGCATTCATCTCATGATTATTCCAGTGGTGGGCTCAAAAAAAATTCCTACCACACTGCAGGCATGGTATGCTGGGCGTGGCCGGGGGAAAGCCCTGCGTTGCACGCGAATTATGACTTTATTTCAAAATTTGGATGGGCGGGGCCAGCCAGAATTTCTGCTACCGGTTCTGGCGAACTGGTGCGAACCCGCTGATGCCCACCACTGGATTAGTCCTATGGGAGAGAGCTTCCTATGTACTTGATAATACAGTGGTACCACGCATTAACGAAAAAGCTCCATTCCACGGAGCTCTTCGTTATGCGGTTTTTCCCGTTATGCGGATCAAATGGGTGATACCTCGCATAACAAAAAATGTTTGTTATATGGGGGTTACATTAAGCAGGGTATACCCTGGTTAACAAAAACACCGTATAATGGGGGGGAAATTGTTATACGGGGTATCACACAGATCACACAAATGCTTCGTTGTACGGATTTTTTGTTATATGAAGCGTTCGTTATGCGGGGTGCCACTGTACTCATGTTCATTGACAATGCCAGCCCACAACCTTTTGCTGCCTGAGGAAGAGCAATCAGAGCCTCTACCTACCCAAGTTAAGGTGCACAGATTCAAAAGCCAGCCATTTATTTTTGACACACGAGCCAGATAAATCTCCAAAGTATTTGTCACCAAGTCTTAACTGTAAAAATATATACATTTGTGAAGTAAATAATTAATCCTTTTCTGCCTTTTTATATTACTCAAAATCTTCTGCCGGAAGCAACCAGCTTACTCTGCCTAGTTATCACTCTGTCCCTAAGCAGAGCATACCCGTCAACCGCGGCTCCAGAAAATACAGGAACTGCTCCGGCCTGGGCGCACATGCACAGCAACAACTCCTTTGTGCATGCGCAGAACCCCTTTACGCATGCACACCGCTGCCTCTGATGGGCATGCATGCGCAGTAACCCCTTTCCTCGCCGTTCAAAATACGGGATGACGGCAGGAAAGGGGAGGAATGAGTCCTGGAATACGGGAAATCCTGGCCAATACGGGATACTTGACAGGTATGAAGCAGAGGGGCCTAGATTATCCATTGTCATGGCCTTGGCTTAGCCAAGGAAAACAAGGAAAAGTAAGGCTGCCACCTTGCTCCATTCCCTTAACTTAGAAAACATTCCAGGATGAAAAGCCTGTAGTAATTTTTTAATCTGTTGGTGACATGTTACAACAAAAGGAAAGAAAAACTAAACTCTGAATCATATGACTGTTGTGACACAAAAATACAAAACCTTTGACTGAAGAAGTGCTTGTGTTACTGATTTAACGTGTACTAGTCTCGAGTGCTATCGTTTAGTGAAAAAGCAGAGTATAATGTAATTTAAAAAAACAGGTTCTTGTGTTCTGTTAAAAGCAGACACTGGATTTTTAAAACATATGCAATACATTGTATTGACGCTCTTTTATATCCTAACAAACATCACCACACACACTGTGTTCAACATCACCCAAACATTCCCAAATATCTTACACATTAACTATAAATCCTCTCATATAAACAACTTACTAGGAAAGATAATTTTTTAAAAACCTGATATTTAAAATGTACTGTATCTCTAATTATTGAAGAGAACCAAGCAAAGTGAGTTCTCTTGACCCCTAAATATATTGCAAGGCTTATATTAAATCAGTTCCCCACTAGGGGATAAAAGAATGTACACAGAAAGGAATTATGCAACATAGAATCATGATTCTTTAAAGACCTTCCAAAAAGGGGGAAAAACAGATAATATTCAACATACCGGTTTGGTACAAAAGGAAATACTACAAAAGGAAATACCAGTCACCCAGGCGAGGGGGCGGCAATACAAATTGAAATAAATAAATAAATATTTTAGTATGATTTCTGCATAGCAATATAGTCACTCTCCACACTTAGTAGCTACAAATATTTATTTATTAACACAAATAGCCTGCTTGTTACTAAAAAGGTTTGACATTTTATTATAGCTCCATGTGACAGCATAGCTTCAGAACATGTCAGCAAGATGATCAGGAGGGTAAAAGAAACAGACCCTGCCCCTGCAAGATGTTTATTCAGAATGCCTTGTAATAATGATGACAATCCTTCCAAACGGTGCGTGAGAAAGGTGCATTTTGAGAATAAGTGCACAGGCAGGCAAAACCTTGCAATTCATGCATTGAAACATGGTCTCTTCTTACCTGCAATGCAACATCATCCTTTAGCTCGGCCCCTAAGATCCCAGCAGGATCCTTTCCTTCACTGCTATGGCTGTGCAAAGGCAATGATGTCATAGGGAGGAAGCAGTAATCATCACATGACACTCGATGCTCTCTGTTCAATCAAAGCATGTGAGAGCGACGGCAGGCGACAACTGGCTTTTCTGATCTGTCAGGATTAGAACAGGCTCTGTTCAATCATCCTCGTGCCTTTAGAGCTCTCATTGCAGCCTGCTCTCATGGCAACATTCTAGGTATGTTGTGAATTGTTATGCATTTTATAGAGGTGAGCTGTGTTTTTCTTCAAGAAATGCTTTTAAAAGAAAGTATATTTTAGATTATGGTTTTTAAGTTTATAAAAAAAAAGCTTTCGATCACTGTTAAAGATATGCAGTTGACTCTCTTTGGTGAGAACGCTAGTGTACAAAAAAGCAAATTATAGCTTAAATACATAAACAAATCTTAACTAAAATATCTGATGTTCACCGGCAATCAATTCAACATCCGAGTATGGATTAGATGAAAAATAAGAGACAAGGTGGCATACAGTTGTACTTTTATGAGAAGCTACACAGCAAAAGCTGGCCTGAGACTTAACATCAAGAAAACCAAGATAATGGCAACAGGCCCTATCAGCACCTGGAAAGTAGACGGGGAAGAAGTAGAAGCAGTGACGGATTTTACTTTCTTGGGGTCTAGGATCACTGCAGATGGTGACTGCAGCCATGAAATAAAGAGGCGACTGATTCTAGGGAGACAAGCCATGAGAAACCTGGGGAACATAGTGAAAAGTAGAGACATCACCTTGCAAACAAAAATCCGTATAGTCAAAGCAATGGTATTCCCAGTGGTAACGTATGGATGCGAGAGCTGGATCATTAGGAAGGCTGAGCGCAGAAGAATAGATGCCTTTGAGATGTGGTGTTGGAGGAGAGTTTTGAGAGTACCCTGGACAGCCTGGAGTTCAATGGTCCATAGGGTCACAAAGGGTCGGAATCGACTGTGCGACTGAACAACAACAACAACAACAACACACAGAAGGAGATTCACAAGACAATTCAAATGGAAGAAGCCTATCATAAATTGAAATATTAAAACATTTAGCATGGCACAAGCATTTGGATGTGATTCTTCCCAAGACATGGAGGCATCCCTCCAATAACGTTGTGTCATCTGGGCAAGTCTCCCAAGTTGGACAATTCTGGGAACTGCAATTCAAAAAAGCAACTTATGTCGTAGGCTGTTGAAGGGTATATTTATGTGCTCATCATATCCTCTAGCTTTTTCTTTGCATATAGAAGTTCAGTTCAATCAGATTTTTCATTCTAGCCAATTCTGCAGTTTGAAACTTCTTCAAGGTTTACTCCTTGAAGGTTAATTCAATAGTGTGAAATATTAACAGAATGCTCAAAGCCTAATATTCCGCTCAATATACACTTCTGCACACTATGAATGGGAAAGCATGATTTTAACATTCAAAGTGTTTGGGAGTAGTTTACTGTTCCTATTTTAAAGGGAATACGTTTACACACTGTTTCAGGCCTCCAGTAATCAAAACATCTTGGACTTTCATGGTGTCGCATAGCTATATGGCCTCTGCAGATAAGCTCCAATAAACGATAGGTTTCATTTGTATACTTCTGACATCTGGCCTTCCCATGCATGTTTCTTCATACTAACAACACATGCTTCTTAGCATCCAAACACTTGATGGGAGTGGTGTGGGTGGTGGAGGACTGAACCCTGGTTATGACAGTAGAATTCTGGTCTAGCCAAACTTTCAGAAGTCTCCAAATGCAGCCAATTAAAAAAGTCCGAATCACTGAGAGCTACAGCATCCTATGTGAGTGCAACTAGTAAGCCATCTTCTCTGATCTATTTGTTTATAGTTATTGTAAAATATGTTAAGACTGATGTATCAAAAGACAGACCATCAAGCTCCTGGAGCCACAAGAAAGCCAGCCGTTCTGTCAACTGGCAAAAACAGGAGAAAAACAAAGCGTCTGACGGTTTTGTGCTGCTGTAAACACATATATTGATACAACCTAAAAACAGTGAAAGAATTGCATAAACAGTTTGGTGTCAAGAGACCATTCTTAAGCAAGTTAAGGTTTCCCTTGCTCGAAAGCTAGTCGTATCCGACTCTAGGGTGCAGTGCTCATCTCTGTTTCAAAGCTGAAGAGCCAGCGCTGTCTGCTTTTGCAGAAGTTTCTGTGGTCATATGGCAGGCATGACTAGACACCGGAGGGCACGGAACGCTGTTTCCTTCCCACCAAAGTGGTCCCTATTTATCTACTTGCAATGTCTTGCTTTCGAACTGCTAGGTTGGCAGGAGCTGGGACAAAGACAAATGCTCATTCCGTCCTGCAGTACTCGGGAATCGAACTGCTGACCTTCCACCTCCCAGTCAGCGTCTTAGCCACTTGAGCCACTGCAGTCCCTTAAGCAAGTTGCCTTCTACTTTAGCTGTTGTCAAAGAGATGTACTGGGCCTTGGAAATGTTCACCTTGATTGAAAACAGCTGATTTACAAGAATATAACCACCATGTGCCATTAAATCAATTCTGACTTATGGTGACCCTTTGTAGGGTTTCCTAGGTAGATAGCACTCAGGCATAGTTTACCATTCCTCCTTCTGGGGGCATCCCAGGACTGTGCATGGCCAGACAGGCTTCTGAGATGCACAGTGAGCAAACAAACTCCCAACGTCTGGCTCCACACCCACATACCTAACTCACTGAGCTATCCAGCCCCCGTAATATCTGATAATATCCCTTTTACCAGCATAGAACATACAATTTTCATGGGATGGGAAAGGTGTGATACTCTATTGCACAAAAACCATCAAAAAACAACCTTACAGTACCTTGAAGATTTCACCTTTTTGTATAGAAGATAAGCTTTGAATACATAAAGTGCTACTCTGATTGACATATTATTATCCATATAATAAGGTCAGTAGGTGAGGAAATAAAATCAAATGTGATGAGAGAACAAATGCAGCAAGTATAAACTGTGATCATTGCCTTAATACAATAACCAGCAACTTATAAGAACAGTATAAATGACTGTTATCTTCTTTAAATGTTGTCCATTATTGAAGCATCCTAACAGAAATCATATTTTCCTCCTCAGTTGTGTTAAATTCACTACACTAATGTCTAATATATGGGACTGCAGTGGCTCAAGTGACTAAGGCGCTGACTGGGAGGCGGAAGATCAGCAGTTCGATTTCCGAGTATTGCAGGATTGAATGAGCTCCATCCCGTCTTTGTTCCAGCTCCTGCCAACCTAGCAGTTCGAAAGCAAGAAATTGCAAGTAGATACAAAGGGACCATTTCGGTGGGAAGGTAACAGCGTTCCATGTGCTCTTGTGTCTAGTCATGCCTGCCACATGACCACGGAAACGTCTGCAAAAGCAGACAGCACTGGCTCTTCGGCTTTGAAACAGAGGTGAGCACTGAACCCTAGTCGGATACGACTGGCTTTCGAGCAAGGGAAACCTTTACCTATAATGCCTATAGTGAAATTTCTGAAAGCACTGGTATAAAGATGGTCATCTCCGGAGAACGCCCAAGTACTGTAATTCTATTTATCATACCATCCTATATGCCAGGCGTCCTCAACCTTGGCCCTCCAGCTGTTCTTCGACTTCAATTTCCAAAAGCCCAAGTCAGCACTCCTGCTGATCAGGGCTTCTAGGAACTGAAGTTAAAGAACAGCTGGAGGGCCAAGGTTGAGGAAGCCTGCTGTATGCCATAATGCAACTTGTCAATTTCATCTAATGTGAAAAAGTTGACTTTAGTGAGCTGGTTATTGGACTGTGGTGCCAGATCTCTGGAGCTCAATTTTCCACTGTGCTTTATAGGAGAAGACCCAGCCTATGTAGCCTTGGGTCCTGAGTGCCACCAGGAGAAAGGAATGATAACTTCCTTCTGAGTACTTTATACCTAGAAAATCATCAAAGGGTTAACATAAATTGAAATTAAGCTGGTGTAATATTATTGAAGAAGCAAAGTGCTCTAACACTTTGACTCCGTTTATTTTAGCAATGGTTCTGAAAAGTTTGACATCTTTTGGCCAGATAACATAGTTTGTGGAAACGTCACTATTTTATCATACTCAAAGGAAAAGGAAAATAACGAAGCACCTTGTAATTGCATATTATATTTCTGCTTGCCTACCATCACCCAGTGAAATTTCTACCTTTTGCCTTTGAAGTTATGCAGTGATTAGCATTTTCTGACATTTAACAAGTCTCAATTCTCGAGAACGTTTGCACAACTTTTTTTATATAAAAGGACAAGACAACTTCCCAATCATTGCGCTTTGTGAACTTGAACCATACCATACAGAATGTGATAATTATGCTGTACCGTAGCTATGAGTATTCTAAAAGTCTAAGACAGAAGTCATTACCATACCCAATAGATAAAATATTAATCCTGGAAACTGAACACTGCAAAATAACACAACCCATCTACTAAAATCCAACTCTTTACATGGTCACCTCTTTTCATTAAAAATGTTAATGATGGATTGGTTTTGTTTAACCATTAGCTAGAATTGATTCAACCTATCGTTAGATGTAAGATAGACACACAAAGCGATATATTTCTAGTAAGATTTATTTTATTTCTGCAGAATACTTTTAAAATACACATGACACAATCATTCAGAAACTTTGACAAGCAAGAAATGAATACTGAAGAATGGATTGCTTTTTAACACACTGGAACAGTCAGAATCTTATCCTTCCTAATACTGTGGGCATGCGCTGAGAGGCTTGCACTACAGCCTAGTAACATCTTAACCTAGAGCCTCTCTGCCGACACTTTCAAAATGCAGTGCTTTCCATTCACATCTTATAGACTTAACAAATACAAACAAAAACTCATCATAAGTTGATATTAGATGGCAGTTGTTTGTGTTGACTGCCTCTTGAACAACTAATACAGGCCAGAGGCGACCGAAGTGATTATTCATCCCAAATTTGGTTTTTTAAAAATAGGAAACTTCTATGTCTAGTACTTTTTTGAAATGCATGATGTTCAGTTGTTGCCCTATAATGGATCAACATATTGATCAACCATAAAATTCGATAACTCAAATCTGATAACTTACTGAAAGTACTGATGTTTTAAGAAACAACCATACGAACAACAAGTAACTTAAATTCTTCCCAATTATTGTACTATTGGTGCAATTGCCAGCTAGCTTTTCTTTCAGCTTCCACCTCAATCCTAGCCATTTCTTCCTACCTGTATACTTTGACTTTCTGGGCTCAGTTTTCCATTCATAAGATATATTTTCACTTTGCTAACACACTGTGATTCTGCAGGGCAATCAGTGATGATAATGATAATAATTCCTCTTTTCGGTTATACAACAAATGGAAAACCTTGCAAGATATATAAAGTGAAGTGTGATCTTACAAAATTCATATACATTTAACAGATTTAAGCTGCAATCCTATGTATATTCTGTGGGAGTAAAGTCTTCTGAACTCACACTGCTGTTACTTCTGAGTATGCATAGGGTTGCAGTGTTAGTCTAGATTTAATAATTCCCATTATATATGATTTAATCTCACTATTTCAGAACACAGGTTGGGATACAATGCATGGTTAGGTTTTCATGATCTTTAACAACATTCAGATTTGAAATGATGCAAGACTGTTCACTCCTTTCTAGCTTAATAATAACTTTCTTTGGTATCAGACCTCCCTAAGGCACTGTTTTTATTCTTTTTCTGTTAACTACCATCAAGGTTTGATTCAACAGTGACCTATATAAAAACTGCTGATTTCTTATTGATGACCCTGAATGTTAGGCTTTTTTTCTGCAGTACAATCATCTTTGGGTTACTAAAACTGGATATAAGCATATAATAAACAGTATTTTTATACATTTGTAAGACACAAAAAGTGGCAGTCTCAGGAATTTCAGGTGACAATTTAAAGTTATCAAAAACTACAAGCAATTCTACAGGCCAAAAGAACTTCGAAAGCTAGGGAAGCTAACTGAACAATGTATCTCTCCAAAATCCATTAGCACATAAATCTATCTTACCAAATAGAAGACCTACATTCAGTGTAGCATTCTCAATTCCATTCTTGAAGATACA
This sequence comes from Bradypodion ventrale, assembly GCA_035047345.1. Classification (NCBI taxonomy): domain Eukaryota; kingdom Metazoa; phylum Chordata; class Lepidosauria; order Squamata; family Chamaeleonidae; genus Bradypodion; species Bradypodion ventrale. Next base: position 261,036,749 of record JAWDJE010000003.1, on the reverse strand, counting down.
GTGGTACCTCACTTAAAGAGCATAATGCGTTCCACGGGATTGCTCTTTAAGCGAGTTTGCTCTTTAAGCGAAACACCATTGTAAGTGACCGATTGTAACTTCTGGTGTGGGGGGATTCTGAACCCCAATTTAGTTGCTAAGCGAGTTTTGGGTTGGTTTTAGTTGTTAAGCGAGGCGACCATTCAGAGAAAATCCTGCTCTTTAAGTGATTTAGTCTTTAAGCAAGGAGCTTTTTAGGCGAGGTTTTACTGTATACCATTCAACAGAAATCATTAGCACTAGGAAGAGGAATATGTATTTAAAATTGTGCATTAAATATAAGGCCAGATTAGGCACCAGAATGATAGGAAGTCAGGATTACAACTTTAAATGTTTTTTATCAGAGAAAGCAAACAATATTCAAGACAAAAACGGAACAAAGATTAATGAAAACAAAGAAATTAAAGATTAAAAAAATATATTGCAGATGCACCACTGCCTGAACAGTAGCATTTTGAGGAACATTTGCTAAGAATACTGTTCTTGTTAGAATTTTATACAGCAGCAGATATAGAATCTTGGAAAACTCTGTTTTCAATTATATTTTACTTAATCCAAGAGTTTGTAGAATTTATGGTAAGCGATAGCAAAAAAACTGAATTACAGAGGAGATTCTGCCAATGGCTCAGAAATTGAAGAGGTGGCTCTATTTTTTCTTTTAACTATGCACAGTAAAGCTTTGGTTGAATACCTGCCAAATTCACATTAGTGTTATGTTGCTTCCCCAAACATAAGCTGCTACTTCAGATGCAGCTGTTGAATTTATGACAACTATATACAACACATTGTCTTAATTTGCTGGATGTTGTATTCCAAGCACCAGATGCAATCGGCTGTTAAGTATTCTGAACTGAAAAGATTTAGTTCATTAAAGATAATGAACTCTGGAATGCAATGCCTATGAGTAAACTGAAGAAAACTGAAGGGAAAAAAATCATGTCCTATGATACCTGGGATGGCCTCCCAACCAATTACTGGAATATACAAATAATAAAACTGTTAAATACTACATAATTAATCAATACAAGAAACTGTCAAGTGCTTTTTCTAAACAATAGCTAAGGCAAGATCTGTCACCTTTCTTCCTTCGTTAAACAGAAAGCTACTTAAAATTATAAAAGACATATCTGACGAAAAAGAGAACAGAACAACCTGTTAGTGCACAGTAAGAACAAGCAGTCGCACCCTACAATGTTCATTGGCATTTTAATGGTGCTTTTAAGAAACCAAAACATTGCAGATGTTGACATTTAGATGTCAAGGCAGTGCCAAGAATACTTGTTACATTGTAAGAGAAAGAGACAGCAAAGCTGATTTTTAAAACAATAAATTTAGAACATAGTATTTTCATTTCAGCTATCAGAAACAAAACCAGCTCAATGGTTCCATTCTACTGTATGACAAATACATGTACTGAGTAACAAAATTTCTGTTTTTTTAAAAATAAAGTAAATATTTTCCTTCAAGGAAAATGTGTTACTATAAATAAATTACAATACAGTGAATTTGCCTGAACTCACTTTGTTTCTGTCTTCCAGCTTTTTAAGTCAAATATAACAGCATAAAAACTGTACACACTCTTGATAGGATAGTTGATTTCTTTGTAATATAAAATACGTTGTCTTCAGCAATGTCAATTTCACAGCAAGGAAAAACCAAGCCTTGCCGCAGTCGTTATCATAAAATACATATATGTATATATTTATATGTGTGTTTTTGTTTATTTTTATTTTTTTTTTACAAAATGTGCATATTAATATTCTTTGCATGAAGATTTTAAAAATAAACTTAACTAGTTTAATAACTTCATTTTAAAATAAGAACAGGCAGATAAATACTTCATGTTTACAAAGTAACATGTCACACATCATCAGCTGGCAAAGGAAGTATGTTGCTCCTTGGTCTTGTAAAAAATGCCATCTTCTCCCTGTCAAAATTCAGAAACACTATATAAATATTTAAATGCATAGTTGGAATTGCTTATAAGGTTTTAAAACAGAGCTGATAGGGGCAGTTTTCAAACTTTTGAGCAATCTAACTAGTTTGTCCAGGAAATAAACTGAATCCAAGTTTCAAACATGTTTCAACAGAAATCCTGTGGGGGTAATTATACGTCTACTAAATGACACTGTTCATAGGGGAAACAAAGGTGAATCTCATTAAGTCTCCAATCATGAGTCAACTTCAACTGTATAATTAAATCAATTTTAACATACATGTATGTGTGTACATACATACGTGTGTGTGTGTTGCCTAGTTAAAACTTCAAATTGAGAAAACCATAGTACAGCGAAATCTGCATTCCAAATAGATTTGTGTCTATATTTTCTTCCTGATACTAAGTTGCAGAATCTCTGTGATGGGTGTGTGTGTCTGTAATATATCTTACACTAGTTGTTACTGAAGTAATGAACTTATGTTTAACTAGTACCACAAGAGACCACAATTGAAAGCTCACATAGTTGGGCTTCTTTTTAAAAATCCCTCCATAAATGCCACTGGCATAGAGAGGGAAAGGCTAGGCAAGAAACCTAAAATTTCTTCCTGCATGTAAAGAAGAAGCATTCAGTCCTATGATGCCCCATGTGAAATATGAAATTATACAAGCAGAAGTTTATCGACTTTGTAGATAAGACCTAGTTTAGAGAGCCTGTCAGTTTCCTTGTAATGTGCTGCTGCTTGTGCAGACTTCAGAATAACCTACCAGAAACTCTATCACAAACATTTTAAGGAAATTACTGACCATTTAGCAGGACCTAGCTCTCAGCTGAAATTATAGTTACACATGACTATGGCACAGGAGTATGGCGGTGGCGGCGGCAACTCAATCCAAGTAGACTTTCTTCCCTACCCCAGGGCGCCGGGAGTCCTGGTCTTGGAGGCCAGTTGGTTCTGGGCCGCCTTCGCCCTCTGAGGTAATCAGGAAAAATTGCACTGGCATGAATTTGTATAAGGTGGATCCCAGCTTGCCATGAAGTGACCCACACACTATGATCTCGGAGCCATATCCTGAGGCACATATGAAATGAGACATGCAGGATTTAACACCAGGACTGTAACAGACTGGCCGGTGGTAAATAACCTGACTTCCTAAAGGAACCAATGGCTTGCAGGCAGATGAGTCCCTTTAGGTGGGGTGATGGTCCCCCCTCAGTGGAGGACTTGTACTGGAAACCATCATATTGGGCCCAGTGGCAAAATGAGTGGAGGAGGAACTCTGATTCCCAATGGCCAGGGAGGTGGAAGATGCCATGCCAGATGGGCTGGCTGTGAAGGTGCACCTTGTCCATATCCACAGGAGTATGTACTAACTTTATAAATCCCAACTGAAATCAAACTAGAAAAATCTGAAAAAGATAGTCATTCCACTGAAAATTTTCAATAATTCCTGACATTTTCAATAAAGATAAGGCTTGTATGTATGATTACAACAGAATGTATTTTAATGCAGTAGGAACAACTACTATTCGATTTACATATAGCACCTTACCGAAAGGTCTGCACTTGAATTGGCTCTTTCTGGTTTTGGCCACGCAGCTGATATACTTCTTTGGATGCTTTTTTAAGCAGTTTTTCAGCTGCTTGCTGTTGACGATGCTCAAATTTGGTCTGTCTTGTCTAAAGAGAAAACACATGAGAACAAAAATTACTTTTTAAAAGAACATTGGATTTATACAAGATACTCTTTTGTTGCAGTTATCCCCTTTTGGTGCCTGTAGAGCAGCGTTTCCCTACCTTTAGTTTTTGGACTTCAATTCCCAGAAGCCTAAGTCCATTCCCCAAAACACTGATCATCCAATGTACTGACTTAGGCTTCTGGGAATTGAGGCCCACCAGTGATCCCCACATAGTTTGGGAAATGCTATCATAGAGCATCCTCAAAAGGTTACTTATCCTTCTTACTTCAAAGGCAAGGCAACACCAGTTCCTTAACAACTACAGTACTGTATAGAAAAAAAGATATTTCCTCCAAACCAAAGAAGTATATAGCAAATGACCCGTATCAACTCACAAGAACAAAACCTGGGAGGATGAAACAAATTACAATGGTACCTTGGTTTACTAATGCCTCAGTTAACGTAATTTTCGGTTTTCAATGCATCCCTATGGTAAACCGTGTTTTGGTTTGCAAATTTTTGCTTTCAATGCATTCCTATGGGAAATTGCATTCAATGCATTCCTATGGGAAATTCGAGTTACAAATTTTTTGTAACACGAATCATCGCAGGGAACGCATTAAATTTGTAAACCGAGGTACCACTGCACAAGACAACTACATGAAGACCACACAAAAGAAATGGCTGCACTTTGCAACCTTCATTATTATTATTTTTGTAGGAGTGCCATACTCTTAAATCTCGCCCTGCCCCAAGTTGATTCCTATGTATATTTTGATCCTCAGCTACCATCATATTATAGTCAGTGATGAGGGACCAGAGGTGTTATAAGCCAAAATACCTAGGATGACCCGAGTTAGGAAAGACTGCTGCACATGCATACCTTCTGTAGCTTGCAAATCCAGATCTCAACATTTGCCCAAACACCGGAGAAAAAGAACTCATGCATAGCATAGGTCAATGATGGCGAACCTTGGCACTCCAGCTGTTCTTGAACTTCATTTCCCAGAAGCCCTGATCAGCAGGAGTGCTGACTTGGGCTTCTGGTAATTGAAGTCCAAGAACACCTGGAGTGCCAAGGTTCGCTATCACTGGCATAGGTGATGAGACTTCTCACTGTGGATAGGAGTTCACTTTCTAAATAATAATTATATGTCGGGGGGAGGAGAGAGTCAGGATTTTAGAGATGCTTAGGTAGGGCATGGCCAAAAAAAGTTGGGAACCACTGAGGTAAGGTAAGAAGCCCTGCCCAAAGCAATCACTATGGAAGATGAACCATGACTGGTGAATGACTGCAATCAGCAGGAAAGCATGTTGCATATCTGTCATCTAACAGTCTGGCAAGAAAGCCCACCAAGACTGTTGCCAAGGGAGCAATCTTAGAAAAGATCAGATGGTAAATTAAGTTCAATTAAGTACCAAATCTGTTTCCTATGCCTTCAAAGGCACAGAACCATCTCCATAGACACTGAGGGAATGTCCCAGTGAATTTTCCTCCCTCATTTAGTGAGGATCCAGATCATAAAGCAGCAGGTCTAATTTCTTAATTTCTTTCTCTCACTTGAGAAGGGGCATTATGAAGCCCATTGAGTAAATCAGTGATGGCAAACCTTTTAGAGACCCAATGCCCAAACTCAACAGGCTGCCATTCATGGCGCAGAGGGGCGGGATGAACTCTGTGCTGGGGGAGGGAGGAAGCACTCCCATTGGGCTGCTGGGCAGAGGGACGGGGTGAACTCTGTGCTGGGGTGATGGTGCATGTGCCCACAGAGAGGTCTCTGAGTGCACTCTCTGGTATACATGCCATAGGTTCACCACCACTGGGGTATATGAAGATACCCAAAGTCTTCTGGTCAAAGGGAACATGTTTCTATGTGCACACACAAGTCATTTTTTACCCATGAAAACTTCCAGAAACAGCATTTACATCATCAAATGGTGTGCAGGATTAGCAACTACACATAGCTGTTGCTGTGCCCAAGCAAAAATAACAAAAATCCCTAAACAGAACAAAACTAGAAGCAGAATTCCAGAAAACATGGGTTTGGAAGTTTTTTAAACTATTTTTCAATTTTGCGGGCCCAGTATAATACAGTGGGTTCAAGGACATATGGAAAACTGGCCACAGGATTTGCAAAGTTGCCCAACCCTTCTTTAGGTAAAGGCCGCCCTTCTCGAAAGCCAGTCGTATCCGACTCTAGGGATCAGTGCTCATCTCCGTTTATAGTCAAAGAACCAGCACTGTCTGTGTTTTCAGACGATTCTGTGGACATGTGGCAGGCATGATTAGACACCTGAGTGCACGGAACGCTGTTTACCTCCCCACTGAAATGTTACCTATTTATCTACTTGCAATTTCTTGCCTTTGAACTGCTAGGTTGGCAGGAGCTGGAACAGAGACGGGAGCTCACTCTGTTGTGCAGCACTTGGGTCTAGAACTGCTGACCTGTTGACCTTCCAGTCATCAAGTTCAGCATCTTAACCACTAAGCCACTGCAGTCCCCCTCTTTAGTATATTGCTATTGCGAAAGACTACATAATCTATATGAATCTATTTGACTCCTTTACTGTTTTTCTTCTGCAAACTTCTTACCGCAGTAAAAATTAAAATGTTACGAGCATTAATTTAAAAATAATAAAATGAAGTTCTTCAGCTCAGTATTTTATGCACAATGTCATACATATTTTTAAAAAATCTTTGCTGGTCTCGATGATATACCCTACCTGTCTGTCTGCTTCCTTCAGTAAGTTTCGGAATCGTTCGTCCCGTAGGACCCAGTGAGGCAGATCTTTTTGACCAGTAAGCTGAGCATCCTCTAGACGCTGCCGCAGCTCTCTCAAAATAGATAACTCTTCATTCAAGTGCCTCTGCCTTGTTCTAGAGGCCTGGAGATCCAGCTCCAGGTCTAATGATGTCCTTTCCATAAGGTCAGCCAGAGATGATCTACATGATTGCTGAAACGTCAATATAAAATGGAGCAATTATCACCAAAAAGCTCTAATTGTAGGTGAACAAAAAAAGACCCTTTAAAAGTTACGGTGCTAGAGAAGGAAACTATAACTGGGAGACTTTCAGATTATTGTTTTTTTAGAAGCAAAGGATGGTATATCTCCTCTCAGGTTATTATTGCAGAAGAACTCCCTCCTCTTCATTATAGTTACAGGTGAAACTCAGAAAATTAGAATATCGTGCAAAGGTTCATTCAGTTCAGTAATGCAATTTAAAAGGAGAAATAAATATATGATATAAACTCATTACATGCAAAGTGAGATAGTTCAAGCCTTACTTTGTTATAATATTGATGCTTATGGTTTACAGCTTATGAAAACCCCAACCCCACAATCTCATGTACCCCATAATCATCACATAATCTCATGTACACTGTACACCATGATCATCACAATTATAACAAATTAAGGCATGACATCTCTCGCTTTGCATGTAATGAGTCTATCTCATATATTTGTATCACCTTTTAAGTGAAATCAATGAACATTTGCACGATATTCTAATTTTCCGAGTTTTACCTGTAGACTAAGAATGATCCAAACCTAGTTATAACTTGTAAAAGGAGTAGTGATGATGGTAGTAGTTGTAGTAGCAGTAATGGAAAACCCAGTGAAGTTCAGTGGATTGTGTGACAGACTAGAGCTCAGGAGGCCTAGGTTCAAATCCACATTCAGTAATGAAAACTGATGAGAATGTTAGCACTAGGAAAGGTAAAAGTCACCCTTGCTCGAAAGCCAGTTGTATCCGACTGTTTATAGCCAAAGAGGCAACACTGTCTGCGTATGCAGATGTTTCCATGGACATGTAGCAGGCATTCCTCAATACTGCATGGAATGCTATTTACCTTCCCAACAAAGTGGTCCCTATTTATCTACTTGCAATTTCTTGCTTTCGATCTGCTAGGTTGGCAGGAGCCTGGACAGAGATGGGAACTTTCTCTGTCATGCACTAGGAAAACCACTCCTTAAATACCTCATGTACCTTAAAAGCTCTATTAAAGACACTAAACATTGGTTCCAACTTGACATAACATAAACTACAGTTGTAGTACATACCTCCTGTGTCAAAATAATGCTAAAGCACCATTAAAACAAACTAAAGGGTGAAGGTTGGAATTAACATAAGTCAGTAATGTAAAGGAGAAGCAACAAAACCCAATTTCTTCCAAAAACATGGTTTCAACAACTTCGGATTATCTTTTAATAATTACAATCTATGGCAACATTAAATGTGCTACTTAAAGAGAAAAAGAGAGTAGGTGCTAAGAATTCTATCCTTCTTTGAGTCTGATGCACTGTCTTTCTAATATAAACAAAACTTATATAGAGATACTTTGATGACTTTTATTGTTACCAGTAGTAATAGACAGGATCTAGCTATTAAAATGGCATAAATTAAGCAAACGAACAGTTATAGATTTGAAACAGGTCTAATCTTGAAATCTATGTCTATGTAACATTAATAAAATCTATAACATTAAAAAGTAGAGAAGTTTAGAAATGTCCCGTCCCTTTTTAGTGGAGAGATAAGAGCAATCATATACCAGGTGCAATGCTAGGTACATCTAGGCAAAATAAACTCCCTGGTAAACACGCTGAAGAATTACCAAAATGATTTCAAGGGGGAGCGGGAGCTGTGGGAAGGGTCATTTCATGCATTTGTTCATCCTTGAATTACTCAAGAATGAATGTCAACAATTTTTGTGAAATTACTGTTTTTCACCACCCTAAAGCAAACTCAGGTTATCTTAATATTTTTCATGGTATTCTAATGAAGCTGCATCTCAGCTTCTTTCTGTGAAGATTTCTCAACAACGCAAAACGCCATAAATATACCTGTTTGTAACGCAATGTACGCCTTTCCAAAGTATTTCGAATGAAAGGTGACTTTCTTGGCAGAGTGGAACTGTCACTATCACTACGATACAGCTGGCAAAAAAGAGATAAGAAACAGTAATTAGTACTTTATAATGAGATTAACATGATTTTAAGATGGCTGTTTTGATTACATCAATATAATTGTGGTTTATCCACATTAATTCAGATTGTGGTGCCTTAAAATCCAGTCAGATTTCATAATCTTTGTCTCCTACCCAACCAAAAGATAGTATTATCTCAAAAGAGAACAGCTGAGCAAAACATTTGCTATAGTATCTGACCAGTCGACTGTAATAAAAATATGTGTAACATTTGATATTAAATTGTTCTGACCATTACTTGTCTCTGTAACTATCCTTCTGAAGCCTTCTTTCCTTGTTAATTGTGAACAATTTCCGGGAATATAGTATTTCTCAAGATGGACTCTGGCAGAACACATAAAGGTAGACTGCCAAGATTCTTCCAAACAAGGATCACATTGGCAAGCAATTGGTAGCGGAAGGCTGTAATGACATTTGCTATGGCTTGGCAGAAGAAGCTAGCTCATGGCCCAGTAATCAATAATTGGCAAAACATTTAGAGATGTGTCCATCACTATGGGAGTCCCAGTCAAACAGCAAATCAAAGAAGAAACAGAAAACATCACAACACAAGTGGCATCTACAAAAACTAGAAGGAAAATAACATCTAAAGAACCACCGTCCTTAAAATACTATTACTTTAGCTCAGTGTTTCCCATTCTTTGGGTTTTTGACTTCATTCCCAGAAGCCTAAGTCATAAGAACATAAGAACAGCCTTACTGGAACAGGCCACAGCCCATCCAGTCCAGCATTCTGTCACACACAGTGGCTCACCATTTGCTTCAGGGTATTCCCAAGGAGATGCCTTCACGTGCTTAGGATTCCCTGGAAATGGCATTAAGAGATATCCTGCCTATCTCTCCAACCCGGAGGTTGTCCTTAGGTATCCATAATTATAGCCATTGATACTCTTGTCCTCCATGAACTTGATAATCCTTTCTTGAAGCTGTCAAGACTGACAGCTGTCACCACTTCATCTGGCAGGGAGTTCCATAGACCAGTGATCCTCTAGGTGAAAAAGTACTTTCTCCTATTTGTTTGAGTACTAGTACCCAAAAGTTTCATGGAGTGTCCCCTAGTTCTAGTGTTATGCGATAGGGAAAACAGTTTTTCCTTATCTACTTTGTCCACACCGTGCATGATTTTATAAACTTCAATCAGGTCACATCTTAGACGCTGTCGTTCAAGAGTGAAGAGGCCCAACCGTTGCAGCCTCAGATGGTAAGGAAGGTGTTCCAATCCCCTAATCATTTTGGTTGCCCTCCTCTGCACAGTCAATCCCCAAAAACACAGATCTGCCAATGTATTGGCTTAGGCTTCTGGGAATTGAAGTCTACCAGTGTTCCACAGAGCATAGTTTGGGAAATGCTGGTTTAGCTCACCTGTTTTTCATATTTCTCTTCACCAGAATGGACTTGGTGTAAAGGAATGTGGACTGATACGTCTAAAACTAAATGAGTACAGGTATTTCAACCTTTCTGGTATAAATGCAAATGCTGTATCAGCTCCAAGACGTCCAATCATGTGTATATATAGTGGTCAACATATCCAACAACTTTTACATCTTGCTTTTTTTTTTTTGGGGGGGGGGGATGTCCTAGCCTCTGTGTGTGCATGCGTGCACATCCGTTCGTTCTGCTATGTGAATGCTCGTAATGGAAGATGATTTAAACTGAATCTGATAATATATGAACTACAATGTAGTTCTCTGTTGGTATGGAATAAGATGAAATGTTAATAAAACAATGTCTACTCACTCGGCAAACATACTGGCTCCGTGCACCAGGTGAGAATGTCTGTGAACGAACAATAGTGCTGCTACGGACAAACGGAGATCCCCGGGATCGACGGGCAGCTCTGGCTTTATGGAACAAGACTGCTTCTTCTGGGAAGAGATCTTCGGTGTTAGTCTCCTTATCCACCTATATTAAGAATTTTAAAGACCACATATCTTACAATGCTCAGCTTCCAAAACAATCCCAGTTACTTTTCATTCACTTTATCAAACAAGCAATGCTAAAACACGCAAGTAAAGGTCACCCTTGCTTGAAATCCAGTTATATCCAATTCTAGGATTTGGTGCTCATCTCCGTTTATAGCCAAAAAGCCAGTGCTGTCTATGTCTGCAGATGTTTCCATGGACATGTGGCAGGCATGACTAGACACTGGAGTGCACGGAATGCTGTTTAGCTTCTCACTGAAGTGGTCCCTATTTATCTACTTGCAGTTTCTTGCTTTCAAACTGCTAGGTTGGCAGGAGCTGGGTCAGAGACAGGAGCTCATTCTGTCGTGCAATACTCGGGAGTCGAACTCTGACCTTCCAGTCAGTGAGTTGAGCATCTTAAGCACTTGAGCCACTGCAGTCTCTTACTCAAATTAAGGATGAACAAAACCGGGGACAGACTACAATTATTTCTACTTGCCTTTACAGGCGGAGAATGGATTTTTCCAGAGGGAAACTGATCTGCCTGGTGTGCAAAGATGTGGCCAGGTAGGGATTCACCACAATAGGATTCTGGATTTGGACTTGTATGCATGCAGTTGCCACATCCACTGTCCACTGATTCTGCTTGCCAGCTTCTGCAGATAAAATATTTGTAATTATTTCATTTTAATATCATCCAATATCCAGAATCATCTGAGCCACATACGAGTAAATTAATAATGTAACACATTAAACTGTAAACAGTGATAAAAGCAACACAAGATAAAGCAACAGATGAGGTAAAAATAACTCAGACTTCAAAATAAAACCATAATCAAAATAGAACACAACGATCCAAAGCAGGAGCGGCCAAACTTTTTGTGTTGTGGACCAGTCACACGGTTGAGAGGGCTGGTCATGTGGTTCCTCCCACTGTAAAACATGTCCGCAGGTGTCATAAATGTGTTTACGACAGCCACGGTTGCATTTACAGCAGTGTTATGTGCAAGTGTGGGCACGTTATAAGCATGTGCGAACACATTTTGCTTCCAGAGTAGCGAGGGCACTGTGGGTGAGATAATTTGGCATCGTGGGCCGGTCCAGCCCACGGGCCATAGTTTGGCCACCACTGGTCTAAACTTCTAAGATCTCAAATACCTGGAGGGTTAAGAGTGCTAGCTGGAACAAAACAGACAATAATTTAGATGCTAGGTGAAATTATCTTTGAGATCCACATTCCACAGAACTCTTTCTTGTAGCCACCTTGCCTTATTTGCCAAAGGTTTATGTGGGAAGGGCCCAGATAAGAAATTTAGGGTCTAGGTCAGTAGCTATAGGAAGCATGCACTCCTTTAAGCAGCCTGCCCATATTCTATTGAGGACTTTTGTTTTTCTTTCGTGTCCTGATCAAACCCTGGACTGCCAAAATGAAGCAACTTTCTTGGCTTTGTCGTTGGCCAAACTTAAGTCTTCATCGGTGCATGTTTCTGGCAGTAATTGGCAGACCAGTAAATGAGCTGGATTCTGTATCTCTCCACATTCACACCATGTGTTGTTGTTCACCAGCAGCCCCCACTTGAGCATGTTGGTCTTACCATCCCTCAGCCTATTCAGGGTCCTCCAAGTGACGTAGGGGAGGTTGAGTTCCTCAGCTATATCGTCCTATTGTTAAGAACTGTGCTATGAATTGGGCCTTGAAATGCACAATACTGTTGGTAGAATACTGACATAATATGATCATAAAATCTAATATGAACTTATCAACCAGATCCAAAATAAGGCATTAAGACCAATTCTAGTAATTCACTTAACTTCTGCATTCTGTAGCTTTAGTTTCTTCCTCACCCACTGCACATCTATCAAACATGTATGAATACTTACATGAAAACTGAGCCTTATGAGCTCCAGAGGGGATAAAAGGTTGTTGAGGAGCAAATGTACCAAATGTCTGGATTGTGTCCACATTATGCAACATAGACATATTAATATGGACATTGAAATATCAGCAGAACTGCCAGGCATATTGGCTGGAAAATTCTCAATGCCCTCAGGGATTTATCAGTTTCAGTTTCCAAGAGCAGAGTTCAGCCAAACATAACAAGACAGTCATCTGCTGATGACCAAATGAACATTTTTCTGTACATTTATCCCCATATTATTCCCATTTCTCCAGGACAAAACATCGAGTTAAGCCTATGCCTAACTTCTTTTGGGATTTACCTCTCTGATACAGCTTCCAACTGATCTTCCTTTTGTTCTATCTCTAGGATTTCCTCTTCTGTGTATTCCAATTTCACTCTCTCTTCTGCCAGCTCTCTCTCCACCGCTTGCAACTGAGCTGTGGTCCTAGCTAAAAGCGCAGTTACAGCATCCTAGAAAGGAAAATCAAATGAGAGTAAGATCTTTGAAAAGAAGAATTAAGGCTAATCTTGCAAAGGCACAATAAAAATTACTGTGTTCATACACAAGTGCAAAATGACACAAGTACAGTAAAACCCCAACTTACGAAAAAAGTTCGTTCCATAGGCTTTTGCTTAAGTTGGTTTTTATGTAACTCGAAGCAAACCCATAGGAAAAATTATTTTTTACATAACTTGAAGCAAACCCATAGGAAATCGTGTAAAATGAGACATGGTTTTAGCACAAAATCATTATGCAAGTCGAATTTTATGTAACTCGAGGCATATGTAAGTCGGGGTTTTACTGTATTCTAGAATGATGCAGTGCAAAAATATTCCAAATTTTGACTGGGAATTTCTCTGAATCTGGAATTAGTAATTTTGATCTATTCAACATCATTTTCTTGTTATTTTGATCTGTTTCTGAAAGTCAGCTCAGTACAGTTATATCGGAGCTTAAACACTATGATAGAGTGGCCTTAATATTTCAGGCTATCTCAGCATGATCAGGGATACCAATTCTACCTACAGGTCATTTCATTATTATATATGTGTGCATTTGTGTGCGCACAAGAATTTCTTCCTGGACACACTCAACAACACTACTATTCTCTGATAAAAGGGAGCACTTTCTTACCCCCAATTTTATGACCAAATGCTCTAAAAAACATGTTCCATGCTATGTACAGGAAAACATAATAGAGAACCATGTTAAAGAGAGCTCATATACTATCATACCATTTTCACTGTGCTTTTGTTTTCCAAAATCTGAGAAGCACTTTCTTCATATTTGACCTTATCTTTTTTCTGATTATGATCTGAACCAGTGAAGATCTGGATTGGGTACCACTGAAGTTGCAGCTCACTGCAGCTCTCAAAATCAGTGATGCTGATCTGAGCAATACCCTATAAGGATACAGAAACGAAATATGTAAATATAATAGTACTAAAGGACACAATTTCTGTTTGAATGTTAAAAAGAAATAACATCCACCCGCTGAAATCCTGTTACCTAGTGTATTCCCTGGTGATTTAACCAAACCTACTGAGAAGATAACACACCAAATCCCCACTGATTCAATGGGCCTACTCTGCTTATATGCACCTGTTTCCCCAGTATTTTGTTGTTGTTCAGTCGCACAGTCGATTCCGACTCTTTGCGACCCTATGGACCATCGCTCTCCAGGCACCTCTGTCCTCCACCATCCTCCTTAGTCCACACAGCCCCGTGTCCATTGTGTCTACAATACCATCTAGCCATCTCATCTTTGGCCATCCCCTTCTTCTTTTGCCCTCCACCTTCCCCAGCATCAAGGCCTTCTCAAGTGAATCCTCTCTTCTCATTTGATGTCCAAAATACTTCAACTTCATCTTTGTTATTTGTCCTTCTAAGGAGCACTTAGGGCTAATCTCTTCTAATATTGACCTATTTGTTCTCCTCGCTGTCCAGGGGACTCTCAAAACTCTCCTCCAGCACCACATCTCAAAGGCATCTATTTTTCTTCGCTCAGCCTTTCTAATGGTCCAGCTCTCACAGCCATACATTACCACCGGAAATACCATTGCTTTGACTATGCGGACCTTTGTTTGCAGTGAGATATCTCTACTTTTCACTATGTTCCCCAGGTTTTTCATAGCTTGTCTCCCAAGAATCAGTCGCCTTTTTATTTCATGGCTGCAATCCCCATCTGCAGAGATCTTGGATCCTAAGAAAGTAAAATCTGTTACTGCTTCTACTTCTTCCCCATCTATTTTCCAGGGACTTATAGCGCCTGTTGCCATTATCTTGGTTTTCTTGATATTGAGTCTCAGGCCAGCTTTTGCACTCTCTTCTTTCAACCTAATCAGGAGCTTCTTTAGGTCTTCTTCACTTTCTGCCATTAGGGTGGTATCATCTGCATATCTCAAATTGTTGATGTTTCTCCCAGCAATTTTGATCCCATATGGTGATTCCTCCATCCCTGCATTGCGCATTATGTGCTCTGTGTATAAGTTGAATAAGCAGGGTGACAGAATGCAGCCTTGTCTTACTCCTTTTCCTATTCCAAACCACTCCGTCATTCCATACTCTGTCCTAACTGTTGCTTCTTGACTCATGTACAGATTTCTCATGAGACATATGAGGTGTTCTGGTATTCCCATCTCTTTAATTACTTGCCACATTTTGTTGTGGTCCACACAATCAAAGGCCTTGGTGTAGTCAATGAAACAGAAGTAAGCTTGTTGCTGGTATTCCTTTGTTTTCTCCATGATCCAACGTATGTTGGCAATGTGATCTCTGGTCCCCCTGCCTCTTCTGAATACAGCCTGCACCTCTGGTAGTTCTCTTTCTACATGCTGCTGTAGTCTATCCTGCATTATCTTGAGCATCACTTTGCTGGCTTGTGGGATGAGTGCAATTGTTCGATAATTTGAACATTCTTTGGCATTGCCCTTTTTTGGGATTGGGACATATACTGATCTTTTCCAATCCTGTGGCCACTGTTTCGTTTTCCAAATCTGCTGGCATAAAGCATGTAGTAGCTTGATTCCATCATCTTTTAGGGCTTTAAAGAATTCAACTGGGATACCATCATATCCACTGGCTTTGTTATTTGCCGTGCTTTTTAGGGCCTTTCTGACTTCACTCTCTAGGATGTCTGGTTCAAGTTCCCCAGTATTACTTTTGAAGATTACATTCTACTCCCATTCCCCAGGACAAGACACACTGTTTTCTTAACTGATCCAAGTTACCAATGTTATAATATTATAATAATTAGTTGAAATATTGCAAAGAGAAAACACCAGCAACAGATTTGATTTATTCTTCTCTTCTCCCTGGAATATTTCGAGTCTAGGTTGTGTAATTACATTTGGACCAATCAATTATTCAAGCTGAATATCATATAGCAAGCACTGCCCATGTATTAATTGCCTTTATTATATTCCCTCTACTCAGTTTTGACCAGCTTTATATATTTTGTAGAAGTAGCTCTTTTGACTTGGTTGTGTAGCAGGTCAGAAGCTTCCAGAACTTGTATCCCTCTTCTGATGTTATTACTTTGATAATTCTTCATTATCTAACTCAAATTCATCACCTTTGACAATTTTGCCTGCCTTAACAGTACAGTAATATCTCATACAAAGTCCGCTTCGTACAACATCGAATTCATACATCACCTAATTCCTTGAAAAAAGTTGCCTCATACAAAGTCACTGTGACTTTGTATGAGGCATTGGGGTTTTTCCCAGGTTGCATTGTGCCTGGGCAGTATAAAAGGCAGGACACATGTGTGCATTGCTCTTGTGGGTTTTGCACAAGACAAAGAGGGTTTAGGTGTGGTTTTGAGCGTGATTTTGGATTTTTTTGAATTTTTCATCAGAATTTTTGGCAGCATTCCTGGGATTTTTGCAGCATTCTTCAGGTTCTTGGACCATTCTTTGGCACAGTGGAAAGGTAGGTAAATGAGGTTTTCTGTTTCCGATTGGCTTGGGGTGGGAAGGTGGATGGGGGAAGGCAATTTTTTGGTGTGGTGGGCAATTGTTTGGTGTTTGCTGCTGTTTGGATTATTAACACTGTGCTGCATGATGGGACATGTTGGCATCCATTTTGTCCTTGCTTCCATCCAGTAATTGTTTACAGTAGCTTGTACAAAATGGATGATCGGCCGCATGGCTGCAGATTAACACTGTGCTGCATGATGGGACATGTTAACTTTTAAACCTGCACTTCATAAAGTTTTCAAAAGTTAAAAACTTGTTGTATGGTTTGTCCCCTAAAATCAGGGTTGTTTGACATGTTTTTGTAATGTATTTAGCCTTTGGACAATGATTTCTTAGAGTTCTGTCAGTTTCCTGTCTGTTTCCTTGACTTTGCCCTGAAGTCTGTGCTGTTACAGTACATTGTACCTCTATGGAAACGACGTCGTACGAGGCATCGCGGCAAGGATTTGGACGTTGTATGAAGCATCGCAGCTAGGATTTTGAATGCCTCATACAAAGTCCAAACCTGTATAAAGTGCAAACTTGTGGAACCAAGTTTGGACGTTGTATGAGGTATCACTGTAATTGCTGCACTTGTCAATTCCAAATTGCATTCCAATGTCTTTACTAATTTCTTTGTACTTTCCAGCAAAGTATTTAATTCAGCTCTTGTCTTCCAAACAATTTAAGATCACCGATAAAGAGAAAATGTGAAATCTTCAGTCCCTTCTTATCCAATTCATATCAACAGTTTGTTCTATTTAGAATAGTTATCAGTGGCACCATTGATATCATAGATTGCAAAAGTGATAGTGAGTCTTGAAAATTTTCATGCTTAATTTCAACTTCACCAAATTCACCAATTTTATTATTGTTATTGTTATTATTAAAATAATTTCTTTCATTTGAAGTTTAAGGCAACTTGTAATACTAGAATTATACATAAAGGCATCCCTTACCAACAATTCTTCTTGCTGGTTCTGGCCAACTGAACAGATATAAAGCTGCAATGATTTTAGCTTCCCAATACTTGAATGCACAGGAATCTGAAATACTTCATTAAAAATTAAGGGAGTCTGGAATTCCAATGCTCTTGAGCAGTAAGTGGTTGATGTGCCTGAATCCAGAGATGGTAGGTATATTCTCACATGTCTGAAAATATTAGAAATTTTAAAAAGTAATTCATGGCAAACAGTAGTGGTAAGAAAATTTCAATATAAAACAGAACAAAATTTACATCAGTCAATCCCTAAACTATCGTTACTGCATAACTAATATGTTAATAAAAGATCGCTGCAAATTTTTGATCTAAATCCAGCTGCTACTCCCAACTAAAAAAGTTCCACTAAACCCCTGGTGGCAAACCTATGGTACGTGTGCCAGAAGTGGCATGCAGAGGCCTTTCTTCTGGCACGTGGGCCATTGAGGGGAAGCCACGCCTTGCCCCGCCCAGCCCCGTTTCCCCACCACCCCTCTCACTCCGCCAAAGGGGAGATGAAAGGGGAGGCTGAAATCCCAGCAGGGAGGCTGCGGCTGAACAAGGTAAGGTGGGGAGCACTCATGGGCAGTGGGGAGGCCCCATGGGGGATGGGGAGCACTTGCAGTGGGTGTGGAAGCCCCACGGGGGGTGGGCGGTGGGGAGCACTTACTGGGGAAGGGAGGCCCTGCAGGGGGTGGGGAGCACTTGTGGGGTGGGAAGCCCCACAGGGGTCTGGGGAGCACTCATGGGGATGGGGAGACCCCATGGGTGGCACACCCATGTGACTTCACCAGAGGCTCACAAGCGACATCACATGGGTGTGTGGGCATGCATGGTGCCTGCCAGTGCGCTGCCTTCTCCTCCTCCTTGGGCACTCAGTCTCTATAAAAGGTTCACCATCACTGCACTAAACCAACAGGAACTTGCTAAGTCAACACTTATCTAAATTCTGCTGACTCAATGGGTGGACTAAGACATTTATTTAGGCCTTTGTACATTACTGCTAGGAATTGCGGTGACTTAGTGGCTATGATACTGAACTTGACGACTGGAAGGTCAGTAGGTCAGCAGTTCGAGACCCAAATGCTGCATGAGATGAGCACTAAACCCTAGAGTCAGATATGACTGGCTTTCAAGCGAGGGCAACCTTTACCTGCATTACTGCTGTATTAGTTATATGAACATTACACCAAAATAATGAATCATTTTATGTGCAAAACTGGAAACCCATGTAGAATATAAGAATTCTATTATGATACCTACAGAGGTGAAAAGGCATAATGAGAGCAATACAGTCATTTCCACTTACATTTTACAGCTGTCTTTCACAGCAAATCCAGAAAAGTTCTTGAGCTGTAACACATGGACCAGAAGACATTCACTTCCACTGTCATGCCTGAAAACAAAGACCCCAGGAGTGGTTTTAAGGTGGGCCAACTCAAAGCAAATAGCTTAGTGAACAGTGCTCGTTTTTTAGATACTTTAACATAATTTATCTAAAAGATATTAAAGTAAACTATCGTATTGGTGCAAAGCAAATTAGATTATCATAGTTCTATGGACCTTGAAGATTATGACAACCTGTAAGAATTAATTATTGATCAAAGTAAAAAATTACAGAACGAGGAAGGAAACTGAGAAAGGAGGAGAGCCCTTATCCACTCCTGACCAATCATAGGAGAGATTTTTGTTCCTAATTACTTCCACAAATTCAAAGATCAATTATTCTGCCTCTTACAAACAAAATTATGGAAATACAACAATTTTAAATGGAATGTGGCTGGTGTCTTAGGTGTCATAGCCACAATTGATCACTGTAGAACAGTGGTTCCCAATATGGGGTACATGCCCCACAGGGAGACTTCAATTCCCAGAAGCCTAAGTGCCTGATCAGTGCTTTGGAGAATTGGCTTAGGCTTCTGGGAATTGAAGTCCAAAATCCAAAGGTTGGAAAACACTGCTGTAGATGTGCCGTGGTGAGCCACGTCAATGCGTTTCCTCACCTAGTGATTTTCCCAATACAGTCTTCGGTTCTGAAATAACCACATTTACTAATCAAAAATATATTCATTCAACAGTTATGTATGCCTATGTGTCCAAACCTGGGCCAATAACAGCAACACTGCTTGGGAATTCTGCTGGAACAACAAAGGTACCGCAAAATCTCAATCCTCTAAGGTCTAAGAATATTTGTTACTCTGATATAGCACTTAATGTTAGTAAACAAAGAAGATACTCACAAAAACCCAACTTGCATTTTGGGCCCTTCACTACTGACAGCATCAGTATAAAGTGATTCTTCAGCATCCTCAGTCCTAGATAATAAAGGAAAAAGTAATTTTTAGGAAGCTAGCACTAGAGTGGTAGTTTACTATATTAAGTAATATAAACAGTACAAAAACTCACCCTTCCATGAAATCCTTGATATGCTTTTAGTTAGATGTGGTACTTCTATTAAACTTTAGATCTGAATTTCAAAAAAAGCTACTGAACTATGTAACATATCTATGAATATTATCAGTGTCTGGTATGAGCCTGAAAACAAGTGCACACACGCACACATACACTGCTGATCTCTATAATCCATTTGTGTATACCTATGTGTGCAAGTCTGGCCAAATGGCATCATCACTGCATGCACAATCTATCTGCTGGAAGAACAAATACAGTAAAACCTCGACTTACAAATGCCTCGAGTTACATAAAGATTCTTTTTCCTATGGGTTTGCTTCAAGTTACGTAAAAATTCATTTCCCTATGGGTTTGCTTCGATTTACATAACAATTTCATTTTTCCTATGGGTTTGCTTCAAGTTATGTAAAAAGAAATTGTTCCTATGGGTTTGCTTTGAGTTACATAAAAATTTGATTTAAGCAAAAGCCACGGAACTGACTTTTTTTTTTTGTAAGTAGGAGTTTTACTTTATCTTCTTTTTAAAAGACACTGTCTATGTTTGCCAAGGAAAGTGTCTTGTATCAGTCAAAGCATTATCATCTTCACTAATTTCCAGAGGATTTGGCAGGTTAGGGAGAGGTCCTTCCCATCACCTGTCTTCTTAATATTTGCTACGGACTATACCTAGGCTCTTCTGCATGCAAGGAATTTATCTAATTTACCTCGTTGTTTTTTTCAGAGTTAGTAGTTCTGTCTAATCAATGTTAACCAATTAATGCTAAATAAGGTTTGTTCCGCCGCAGAATTAGAAACTGAATGATGTATTGGCAGAGTACACTGCACAAATATAAAGTACTTTTGCCTAAAACATTTTTTAAAACCATGTGACACTGTCATTTACTCAAATGTGCCCTTCTTCTCAAGGAAAGCCTTCTGTTCACAGAAAGGCTGTTTACAAATTTACAAAAGAAAAGTTTTGTATGGAAAGAGACAAAAAAATGAAACTTTTTCCTTCAGACATTGGTATAAAATGCTGAACTATTTCTTCCCCTCTGAATTCTGTATCTCTCACATGGAGAAAAGCAAGTGTCAAAAGTTGGGTTGCCTGCCATTTCCCATCGTAAGCAACTTGCTGGCCCTTTTAACCCTGAATTACTTTTCCAAATACAGTAATACCTCATAAAACGTCCGCTTCATACAACGTCGGATCCATACAACGTCGCCCAATTCTTGGAAAAAAGGTGCCTCATACAACGTCGCCGGACGTTGTATGAGGCATAAGGTCCCTCAGCATGGCAAAAGACTCTGAAGTTGGCCGCCGCTGCCTCCTCGCCTCGGCCCTCTCCCCGGCGGGAGTTTGGACTTGCAGCACTGCTTTGTTGCCCTGCTCTGGGACCACCACCCCCAGCCTTGCAGCGGCAGTGGTAGATGATTTTCCCCGCTGCTCAGCCGTTCCTCCCCCTCCCCCCCCGGCTGCAAGACAGGGAGCCTCTCGCAGCGACGGCATCCTCCTCGCTTTTCTGCTCTCCCTGTCTCGCAGCCGGGGGTGAGGAGGAGGAGGAGGACCAGCTTAACAGCGGGGAAAGCTATTCGCCGCTGCTGCTGCGAGGCCACCAAAGCCAGGGGCCGCCCGGAGACCACCACCCCCAGCCTCGGGGCGGCGGCAGTGGATGGCTTGCAGCGGCAGCGGTCAGCCATTCCTCCTCCTCCTCCTCACCCCCCGGCTGCGAGACAGGGAGCCTCTCGCAGCGACTGCGTCCTCCTCGCTTTTCTGCTCTCCCTGTCTCGCAGCAGGGGGGGGTGAGGAGGAGGAGCTGAACAGCGAGGAAAGCCATTTGTCGCCGCCGCCGCGAGGCCACCGGAGCCAGGGGCTGCCCGGAGACCACCACCCCCAGCCTCAAGGCGGCGGCGGCAGTGGATGGTTTTCCCTGCTGCTCAGCCATTCCTCCTCCTTCTCACCCCCCTCCTCCTCACTTTTCTACTCTCCGGGCGAACCAGCCCAGAGAGCGAAGTCAGCTGAACAGCGAGGAAAGTCATTCGCCGCCACGGCGAGGCCACCAGAGCCAGGGGCCGCGCGGAGACCACCACCCCCAGCCTCGGGGTAGCGGTGGTGGATGGCTCGCGGCGGCGGTGGTCAGCCGTTCCTCCTCCTCCTCCTTTCCCCGACTGCAAGACAGGGAGCCTCTCGCAGCGACGGCGTCCTCCTAGCTGTTCTGCTCTCCCTGTCTCGCAGCCGGGGGGGTGAGGAAGAGGACCAGCTGAACAGCGGGGAAAGCCATTTGCCGCTGCTGCCGCGAGGCCACCAAAGCCAGGGGCCACCCAGAGACCTCCACCCCGTCTCGTGGTGGTGGCAGTGGATGATTTTCCCCACCGCTCTGCCGTTCCTCCTCCTCACCCCCCCCAGCTGCGAGACAGGGAGCCTCTCGCAGCGACTG
Source organism: Bradypodion ventrale (assembly GCA_035047345.1). Classification (NCBI taxonomy): domain Eukaryota; kingdom Metazoa; phylum Chordata; class Lepidosauria; order Squamata; family Chamaeleonidae; genus Bradypodion; species Bradypodion ventrale. The sequence goes on along the minus strand of JAWDJE010000003.1, from coordinate 261,014,532 downwards.
CGTCCTCCTCGCTTTTCTGCTCTCCGGGCGGGCCGGCCCGGAGAGTGGTCAGCTGCAGAGGTGGTGGTCAGCATCTCTTACAATGTACAGTACTGTATCTCTATAGGAAGGACGTTATACAAAGCATCGGTGGCAATAATTTGGACGTTGTATGAGGCATCGCGGCTAGGATTTTGTATGCCTCATACAAAGTCAGAATTCATACAACGTCCTAACTTGTGGAACCAAGTTTGGACGTTGTATGAGGTATCACTGTATAAGACTTGCATTGGAACAGAACGGAGTCCAAGCATTGGGGCTGACACCAATAAAAAAAGCTTCAATTTATCACCTTCTTGCATTCCCATGACACAGGTTCCAGATACCCTTGACTGCAGTTAACCTAGTGCTTGTCTACCGTCGTCATTGACTGCAACTCGTATCCAAGAATGCATTTTCCCCCCAAAGCAGGAAAAATGACATTAGCGTGAATATGCTTAAGGTGGATCCCAGCTTGCCATGAAGTGACCCACACACTATGATCACGGAGCCATCTCCTGTGGCACACATGAAATGAGACATACAGGATTTAACACCGGGACTGCAATGGACTGCTGCAGCCTTGAGGTTATTATTAAGGTGCACCATCACAGCCAATCCATCTGGCATGGTCTCTTCTGCCTCCATGACCGTTGGGAATCAGAAAGTGGTTCCTTCTCCACTCATTTCACCGTTAGGCCCAATATGTTGGTTTCCAGTGGCATTTCCTCCACTGAGGTGACCATCACCCCACTAAAGGGGCTAATTTGCCCATTAGCCATTGGCCCTTTTAGGGATTCAGGTTATTTACGGCCACCCAACACTCAGCATTGAGTTGTTGGATGTATGGTCTACTCCATTACCATAGCAAAATGTCTGGCCAGACATTATGTGCTTGTATAACAGTTTAAAAAGCACTAAATTTAGTTTGTTCATGCTACTTTGGAACCCTATCCATAGTACTTTTTCACATCCTTTTTCAAAGGAATTGGGTTTTCATTTACAAATGTTTTTTTCTACAAGGTTTCTTGCACATTTTACTTTCTTAAATTATTTTCTATATTTACATTCATAATTTGCTAGCCTGCATTCATTATTTTATACTGCTTTTAAAAATTCAAATTCAAAATAATTAAAACAACACACATTGAAACGGCTGTTACTAACTAAGTGATGGAAGGAAGGACTTGTGATCAACAAAACAGCCAAAGAATTAGGAAAAAAACACCTTGCTAAACTAGTAGTAGTCATTAGCCTTATTCAGTAATAGATATAAGTAAGACCTTTACCAATTATGCTTGTTGCTTTTAAGGGGAGAAATTAAGTACAGTTCCAGCTTACAACACATTTATACAACCTGACCTTTTGCTTAAAGCTTCAAATACGCCACTGTCACTAGCCAGTGAATAATTGGACAGACATGCTGAGACTCGCCTGGCTCTCCTCTCCGACCTTCTAGCACTGTCTTCACGTAAGGTCACAGCTGGAACATGGAAAACAGCAAAGGCAAGGTCAAATTAAAGGTTTTGTTATCCATTCTCAAGGGGGGAGGAACAAATTAAAAACCTCAGTCAATAAAAATGTAGATTAAATGCTCTAGGGTATGGGTCCCCAACCTTTCCGCACCACAGTCCAGCTTCATGCCAAACAACCTTTCCATGGACCAGCAAGTGGGGGCAGCAGGACAGGATGGTGCAAGCACACAACAAAATACAACGAAGTGCACACTGTGCACAGGCGAGAGAGGAGCCCTGTCACAGTTAAGCAACGTGGAAGAGGGGCCTGGCCAACCACCCATCTGCTTTGTCGGAAGCCCACAGGCCCACCACACCCACCAGGCAGACCTGGCGGAGCATGCTGAGGGCAAAAGGCTGCCACCAGGGCTCCCAGCAACCCCCATCCCCCAGCCCAGTTCAGGACAGTCCCGGCACCAGTCTGCGGCCCAGTGGTTGGGGACCCGTGCTCTAGGGCAGTGTTTCCCAACATGGGGCACATGCCCTGCAAGGGGACTTTAATTGCCAGAAGCCTAAGTCAGTACATTGGCTGATCAGGGCTTTGATGAATTGACTTAGGCTTCTGGGAACTGAAGGCCAAAAACCAAAGGTTGGGAAACACTACTCTAGGGTTATATCCCAATTTTACAACATTGTTGTTTTCAGGGAACACACATTGTTTGGCCTGATTCAGTTATAATTAACACTTTTAAGCTCTACTGCTTCCAATGGAGAGTTAAGCAAGCCCTTATCTTTATTCAAATTATGCCGCTTGCCTCTCACATGAGAAGATGAACACATTTCTTGCAATTTCTTGCAATCTAAAATATAATCAAGAATGACTGTGTTGTAGATTAATGTACTAAATGCTGCTAAGGACTGGTATACATTTATAAGGCAATAGGATGCCCATTTAAATTGATGTAATCTATGTGATATTCTGCCACGTAATGACTATGCATCACTTGTCAAGAAAGGTACTTCTGTAAGCCAATGTAAATCAACAAGACTACAGCAATCTTTTTTCTAAAATTACCCTGCTTTTTCAGTTAATCATACATTTTATGATACAGTGGAACCTCACTTAACAAATGGCTCAGTTAACACAAAAATCGCATAACAAAGGAAATCCATAGAAAATAGTGGCTCGGTTAACAAAAAAAAAATTCGGATTGGATTAATTGGTTTTCAATGCATTCCTATGGGAAACCGCGTTTCAGTTAACAAATTTTGGGTTTCAGTGCATTCCTATGGGAAATTGCATTCAATGCATTCCTATGGGAAATTTGCCTTACAAATGTTTTGTAGTACAAAAGGTCTTGGAGAATGCATTAAATTTGTTAAGCGAGGTTCCACTGACACCTATCATGACACCTATCATTATGCAACAAGAAAACATCGGTGCATTCTCATTTATATGAAAGGAACGCATGAAGAGTAGGTTGGATTTAAATTAAATTAGTTACATTTAATTTTCACTGAAATTAGAGATTTAAATCAAGTCACTATACATATAACATTTAACACCCCAATCATTCCACATTGGAACTGACCAATATAATGAGCAGGAGACACAGATATCTTGAGCCCAACATAAGATTGCAAAGTTACCTGCTGGAGTACTTTTTTAAAAAATATGTACAAAGTTTACTAACAAGCAACTGGTCCATACGGTGAAGGCAACTCAATATACTACCGGTATGTATCCTATACATATTTCTCAGGTGGATTGAAGCACAAAGGTTGGGCGTTCAATTCCCCACTGTACCTCCTGGGAGAAAAGCCAGCCTGTGCAATCTAGGGCAAGCTGAATGGTTCCAGAACCACCAGAACCCTTCAACCACTTTTGAAGGGTTGCCAAACGTTGGAATTAGCTTCATCCCATATTTATTATACTGTATATGCAATTGCAGCTTTTACAAACTGAGGCTCCTTGCCTCCTCTACAATATTCAAATCAATATCCATTTAAAATGCATGGAAGAGTGAAGTGCAGGACCCAAGGAATCAATCCTGGGGGTGCGGGAATGATCAAAATAACTATGCTCATATTTTGTATGCGTTCTTCTTGCAATCATCTGATTGGTCACTATGGCAACAGAATGATGGACCAGTGGAGTCTTTGCTTTAATCCAGCATAGAAATTTTTATGTTCTTTATCAGTTTATTTTGCTTCCTCTTTACTTTTTTCTTAACACAAACCAGAAGAGCCTACAAAATAAGAGACTACTTAATAACACAATGTACTACAAAAAGAACCAGGATGCAACACAGAAATATATTTTTAAAAACTTAACATGTTACAAATGTTTCAGTTCACTATTTCCTTTCATGCTTGCAGGCTAAGTAAGAACCTGAGGACCAAAAAAATTGATGTATAAACTAACTGGACAAGCTTTTTACTTAAAAAAGAAGAAGAAGAACATAACATAACAATAAAAGCCACAAGAAGTTTCATGCAGCAAGGGGAAGATGGCAGTATAGCATTTTAAATAACATTTAAATTATTCCCAAATATAAAATATGTTATTTTCTTGCTATCAGATACAAACACACATATTGCTATCTGATATTGGCCGCCTTGAGTCACCCATTGGGCAGAGAAAGGTGGGGTATAAATAAAACTTGAAATGAAATATTATATATGTATCTGGTATATACATCTGTATCCGAACAGATAACAGGACTTTCTTACCCGAAACATCAGTAATCTAAGAGAACAATAAGCTTTTTATCAGCTTTCTATATTTCAAATATTTTGACAAGAATACTGCCACACACTTAACCATTGTGAACCACAGGTTAATGGGCTTACTACTAAGGATAGTTAATTGAAGCTGTACAGCAGGATCTTAGCAATTATTAAGCAAAAACTATTTGGCTAAACAGATGGTATAGAGAGGAATGTAATGTTCTGGCACTCTTTTCAACTAATCTAACATACTGAGTACTATGTTATGTCCTGCTTGCTGCACTTCAACATTTTGTACATATGGACCAGCACAAGGATCAACATTTTTGGACTGGGATGTTGTTGTTGGGACTGTCTTGATAAGTTCCTGCACTTCAGACTTTAATGTTATATCACCAATTAACACTGCAGCAAAGTAAACCATTATAGCAGTACACATATGAAGGCCTAAATGAAACCATGAAGCACATATTCCATCCTTTCAACATGCACGCGGTAACAGAACAAACGGCAAAAGCATGAGATTACACACAATCACAGGTACTCAGCTTTACAGGCAGAAGGAATAATCCACCAGCATAAGAAATTCTAGGTTTACTTACAGCAAAGTTTTCTGTTGTGCCACATGAGAAACAAAATATAAGAATAATTTAAGTAAACAGATTTCTCAAATCTAATTTCTTTCTTTACAATATTATATGAAAATAATCTGAAACTGTGCAAACTCAAAGAAATCTAACGGCATTGGGGTAGGACCTATCCATTGCCAATTTGCAGCAATTATTGCTTACTTCAATTCCAACAGAAATAAACTGAACTTTGCAAAATGGAAAATGGAGCACGGACACCAATCCTAAAGCAGAAGTTTAGCAAAAAGTAAATGCTAGTTATGACTTCTAGGCTAACCACCCTTAAGCTGCCAAAGGAAGCTTTCAGTCAGCTGTAATTTGCTACTGCTGGTGACATCATTCTTGTTGCACACACAGAGCTGCACAACAGGATTCCATCACTATATCTAATATAATATACTTTATTACTGACATAGCATAGGGAGGATGGATAGCAGAAGCCTAATCTGCTTTTAACCTTAGGCAACCTTAAACAAACATTTTTACCTATGCTGAAACTACTTGTCTTCCTTGACAAGTGCAAAGCAAACCCAGTCAAATCCCCACTAAACCACTGAGTTCACTAAATGCTCTTGGATTAGTCATTATCACTGTAATCAATCTGCTCACAGGGTTGTTATCAGAATACAAATGGAAAGGGGGACCATGCACCTCCATGAGCAGCATGGAGAAAAGGGGAAACATAAAGATGGAAGAACAGTTTGAATACAAATATGGAAATCTTCTCAGTTTAGAGGCTATCTCTATAAAACAGGAACAATTCTTGCAATACACAACAAATCTAGTCAAATACTGCATGGCCATTCTAAGACTGTATGATTGAGAAGTCAGGAAAGACCCTATCGATTCTTGTGGGAAAATTACACTCCTTATTACCATAAACACCATATTATCATGCCCCCTGTTATTCATCTATAAGACAATGACGATGACAAAAAAGTAGAGCTGCAAGAAGAATTATAATTAGTAAAATTAAAAGTCAAATCACATGTAGAAAAAAATAAAAGAATACAAACACCAGCAATGAACTTCAGAAGAAGTGCTCTTTCTGAATGTTTGTATCAAAAGCAAGAGGGGAAGGAATCAAGCCAAAATCTAATGAAAGCTTATTCCTCAAACTCAAGCTGCAATTAATGACATAAACTAATGGCAATTAATTTGTTCTTTGATTTCAATAAATTTAAATATAGCTAAAGTTTTTTTCATTTTTCAATCTATTGGAAAAGTCGAAGCTCAATTGCTTTTATTCCTTTACTAGCAGAGGTACCCGGCGTTGCCCAGGTGTGGCCCAACCCAGGCTGAGGAGATACCCGGGCCCATTCCACCCCAGCCTGCACCCCTGCTGCCTTACTTTTTTGTACACTGTCATCGCCCTCGTGATGGTGCCAGTGGCCTAGGCAGCCGGCCCCAACACCGGACAGGCCTGGAGGCGGTTTTGGGGTCTGCTCCACAGTGCCGGGCTGCTTAGACATCACGGCCTGGTGCCCAGGCAAGCCAGGCTGAGGGCCAGTGGCCTCCAGCGGCCTCCCCAGCGACTACAGTCGGCACGCAGCCATCACAGCCCAGCTCCCCAATCGTCCCAAGGGTTGCCTCATATGGAAGGGGGGATCCATTTGGGGGGACCGAACAGAGAACAGGGCTGGGCCGCTGGCTTCCACAGCTGTGAGGCCTGCGGAAGGTGGTGGCCCGGTCCCGTCCTCTGCCTGCCTCCCAGTTGTGGGTTCTCCCTTGCCTCTGAAGCACACTTCAGGAGTGCAGAGGAGCCAGGCTGCATTTGCTGCCCGCCGACAGTAGTTGCTGTGGCAGCGACACCCGTAATGGCCACACTGAATGCCGGGTGGCTTTGGCGCATGCACGGAATTTCGCGCATGTGCCACAGCCAGGAACATCAGGGAGGGTTAGGCACGTGCGTGGGTTTTTGCGCATGTGCAGTCACCTCCCCTGGTTGTTTCTGGTGGCTGGTGGGGGCCTTTGCAGTTTTTGGGGAGAAAAAGCAAGGGGAAAAAGCCTACCAGGGGTGATTGTGATGTTATCGCCAGAGCTCAACCAATCCCTGGCTGACTAGGTCTGGGGCTCCATATCATCATCATCATCATTCCCCCATCCAGTTGCCATGGCAACCCAGTCAATAATGATGATGATGATGATGATGTTACTGCTGCTGTTGTTGTCATGGAGCCCCAGACCTGGTCAGGATTGGTTGAGCTCTGGCGATGACATCACAATCCCCCCAGTTGGCTTTTTTCCCTTACATTTTCTCCTGTTGGTGGGGCTTGTGACCCCGCAGTGACCGTCTTTCTGGCCCAAGGTATGTATGTGCTGAGTTTAAGCGCGATCGGTGCAGGGGTGTGGATTTGTATAAGCAACTTGCGCCAGGACACCTTGGTTTTAGATAGATAGATAGATAGATGTGCTCAAGAGTACCTAAAATAATATGGACTAAACCAATAAAAAATGAGAAGGGGCGCAGGGTTTAATCTTTCAATCTTTACCTATAAAATGGTGGATGGGTGGTATGTGTCCGGCAAACATGGCCACATCTGGCCCAACCATCCTGTACCGAGCCGGCTACACTTACCTTAAGACCCTGCGAGCATCGCCACAGGGGTCCGGACGCTGAGAGTGGGGCAACTGCCCCACAAGCATGAACAAAAAAAATCTACACTTCCCAGCATCCTCCACGCCACACAACCCCTCAGCCAATCAGGCTGAAGGGTGCGAGCGTGGAGGAGGCGGGACAGCCTGCACGCAAATTACAAAAAAAATGGCTGACGCACAATCCACTTCCCTCTGGGAGACGAAGGCAGAATGGTGCTCCCGGAGGGAAGCTATTGCCTTCCATGGGGGATGGGGGCCGAAAACTTTTCACCCCTGCTAACCGAGGGAAGCGAACCACTCTCCCCACACAGCTTCGGCGAGGTAGCGGAGAGAGCCCATCGTCTCCCCACAGCCGCGGCTTCAGGGGGAGGGGAGGAGAGGGAGCCCCTCCTCTCCCCGCGCGGCTTCGGCAAGGTAGCGGGGAGAGCCCATTGTCTCCCCGCGGCCACGGAGGCAAGCGCCGGCCTCACCACGGCTTCGGGGGAAGGAGGGGGGCCCTCCTCTCCCAGTGCGGCTTCAGCAAGGTAGCAGGTACAACCCATGATCTCCCCATGGCCACTGAGGCCAGCGCCGGCCCTCTCTCCCCGTGCGTCTCTGGCGAAGTAGCCAGTACATGAAGAAAGCTGATCAAAACACTATTTCCAAATTTATAACAAGACACTCTAAAGTAGGTAAGTGCTGCTGCCTTGCCTTCTTATTAGCAATTTGCCTTTCTTCAAACTTAAAATTATAAACCCATGTTAATTATCTAGCCATACAACAGGTACTCTAGGTTTCATCATTTTTTTTCCTCCAAAGAGAAAAGCACATGCACATTACATTTTTTAAAATGAAGCTAAAAAGCTTTTTGGAGATATACTGCTGTTCTTACTGGGAAAGTAAATACAGTACACACGAAGCTTTCTACAAACTATCCATGCAATTCAGCCAGTTTTGTTGATCTTTGCCCCTAAAGTTATTTTAAAAAGGACTATTCATGAGACAAGCACATTAGGCATTTGGTTGCATTTTCAAGATTCAAGAAGACAAAAACATGTGGCTAAAAATTAACTTGCCTCCAGAGCTTGGAATGTTTATCAGCCCTGCTGCTTGCAATCCTTCACTGTTTGAGGAATATTCAGGAGCTTTTGCTGACACTGTTTCTTGTGCTTTATCTTCACTCAAGACCTGAGCTCTGAGTACTTCTAAGGCACCTGTGCCCATTATATCTTCATATCCTTCCGATCTTTGGGCCAAAGGAGAATCTCGAGAAGCAGGTAGGAAAGGAGTGTCCAAAGGTGAATTTGGAGGAGACAATGAGGAGAGAGATGATCGTGAGGACAGAGATGCCAAAGACAGAGGAGTATCCAAAGATCTCCTTTGCTTACTGCTATTAGAAGGTCCAATAGATTCAAGGTACTGTACATCTTTGCTATGAGCATCAACCAGAGCTTGTTCATAGCGTGCATGTTGCCCATACTCTGCAGCACCTTCTGATTTTTCATACTGAGGAAGACCATAGATGTCTGTGAAACTAACAGAACTCAGAGAGCCCCTACTGGATGCCAACGATCCACGGCTGGAGGCAAGCGATCCTCGACTGCTGCCGGAGGATATTGTCAGAGTGCTGGCAGATAGGCTAGAATAGAAACATAAACACTTGTGTTAATTATACGTACAGAAAATGTAAGTTTAATATATATATAAACTTTTCAGTTCCTATGTGCTTAAATATTATCTTGGATACTTAAATATGATTCATTTTTAGACGAGTATAACATAATTTGTTCTAAACCAGTTCTCAACCCTTTTAAGCCGGGGGCTGGGTCACGCTCCCTCTGACAGCTTTGGAGGCCGGACAGCCATTTTGCCCTTCCTCCACCACATGGCACTTCCAGGTGTGGTGGATGCGGTGGGGGGCACATGAAATGGCGCCGTGGGCCGCATCCAGCCTGCGGTTCACAGGTTGAGAATCTCTGCTCTAAACAAACAATGGCTGGTCAATGACTAAATAGTCAAAATCCTGCCGTTCAGTTCGTCCTTCATAACAGGAAGCAAAATTATCATTAGTCATAGACTGCTGCTCATTAGACTTGTTTTTTCTTTTTAATTCTCAGGTGACCACACCATTCACACAATGGCTGAAATCCTACTGGTGTTATTTACACCACACGCCAAATGATGTCATTGGCAGGGGTGATTTTTATGAAATTAAGCATTTCTGATATCTGTCCCAAAGCTCTTGAAGCTCTCATATAACTAATTTTATTGTCAGGAAGCTGCTGGTGACAGCAGGATAGCAAGGGGAAGTCTTTAATTTCTGAAAGTTGTCATCACACACACGCACACACTCCATTTACATTAGTTAAAGGTCTCTCTTGCTTGAAAGCCAGTTGTATCCAACTCTAAGATTCGGTGCTCATCTCCTTTTTATTTTTGTTTATTTATTTATTTATTTTTCAAATTTCTATTGCAGCCCAACTCGACACTGACTCTGGGAGGCTAACAGCAATTTCTTTACAGCCAAAGAGCCAACGCTGTCTGCATATGCAGATATTTCTATGACTGTGGGGCATGGAATGACTAGACACTGGAGCACATGGAAAGCTATTATCTTTCCCACCTATTTATCTACTTGCAATTTCTTGCTTTCAAAGTGCTAGGTTGGCAGGAGCTGGGACGGATGATAAGAGCTCACTCCGTCATGCAGCACTCAGGTCTCGAACTGCTGACATGCCGACCTTCCAGTTGTCAAGTTCAGTGTCTTAACCACTAAGCCACCGCAGTCCCTTCAATTTACATTACAGAACTACAAAAGAACAACTTTACATGACATGTCTAGCACTAGGATTTCAGTTCCTAGATTTGCTACCTAGAGAGCATTAAGAAAGGAATGTCCCTCCAAACCATGAAAATAAGTTCCTACCAAGGGAGCATATTCACACCCAGTAACCCTATTGCTCATGGAATGACAAAGAATAGGACCTTCCTGGGCCTAAAAAAGATAGCTTTAGATCTGTTGGATTCAAGGAGTGGTCTCTTTGCTTACAAATGTGTGGAGCAGACATCCTTTCCACTGAAATCTGTGAATAAAGATAAGGAAAACTACCTCTGAAATAAAAGCTAAGATTCTGCACCTTGACTCTTGCATTGTGAATACTTGCCAGTAAAATTAACAAATCTTAAGTAGTGGTGGTCAACTCAAAGCTTCACTTTACTTCCCTTGCAGCTCCTAGGGTTGCTCTGCCCAAAGTACTAACCTTTTCAATTGGGAGTATAAATAGGAACTTAAACGAGTTGCTTCTTCCAATTGCATACGTAAACAATTATTCTTCTCTTGTAACAGTATCCTATAATAGAATAATATAATCTTTTGTTAAAAAAAAACAATTACTGTGCAAAATACTTCTTAACTGACAGGCTAAAGAGGATAATCCTCACCTGCATTTCTAACAATATTTTACTAGTTTCTGATCATTCACACAAACACACACTCTAACTGCAATGACATGCAGCAAACATAATACTAGGTGAAAGGCACACATGAACAGGTAACATATAAGAAGCCTCACATGTAAGATGGGAATGAACAACTTAGCTAAACTTGTGAAAACAGTTTACGAAAACTTTACAGATATACTCATGGTTGTCTTATACTGCAAACCTAGCTAATGCCAGAATGCTAGGGGCATCCTCAGATTCTTCCCATATCCCTGTTTTTCAGAGGCAGACTTCAGAATAACATAAGGCAGGGTGGGGGAGGTAATGATAATGTTTTGTCTTCTTTTTGTTTCCCAATACAAATAGGAAGCCAGCAAAAGCTACTGATAAAAATGGAGTGTATTACTACACAAAGTTATGATCTGATCCAGTATAGCTTTTCAAAACAGTGATACAAGACTTAATAAACAAACAAAATTGCAACTGCCATTATTCCGTTATGTGAGGCTGATTCTATATCAAATTGTTATTTATGTCAGTTTTTTTAAGTTCTAGATACTTAAGAAAATGTGACTTAGTATATATACGCCATATTTGCCAGCGTATAAGATGCACTTCCCCCCTTAAAATTCACCAGAAAAATGGAGTGTGCCTTATACTCTGTTATACGCAACCAATATGGTAAGAGCAGTGGTGGGCATCAGCAGGTTTGCACCAGTACGCGTGTACCGCTAATAAAAATGGCTTTGGAAAGTCTTTGGAAGGGGCTGGTGACATTTCCCCCTTCATCAAAGGCTTTTCCTGGGCTCCATTTCACCCCAAAGTGCATCCTCAGCCACTCTGCAGTGTTTGGGGAGGCACTTCGGGGTGAAACGGAGCCCAGGAAAAGCCTTGGGTGAAGGGGGAAATGGCTTCGGAGGGGGCTCTTCGCTATATTGCTATGAAAATAGAAGCCTCTTCTATTTTCATCACTCTATAGCGAACCTCTGAAGCCATTTCCCCTTTGTCTAAGGCTTTTCCTGGGCTCTGTTTCACCAAAGCACATCCCCAGCCACTCCGGAGTGGCTGGGGAGGCGTTTTGGGGTGAAACGGAGCCCTGGAAAAGCCTTAGACAAAGGGGAAATGGCTTCAGAGGTTCGCTATAGAGTGATGAAAATAGAAGAGGCTTCTATTTTCATAGCTGTATAGCGAAGAGGTCACATGGGCAACAGACCACACCCCAGTCACGTGGCCATGTCCACAATGTGGTAGGAATTTTTTTTATGCCCACCACTGGGTAAGTGAAATAGAATTCAGGAACGTAATAGCCACTGTTGTGGTACTGTAGTCACATAACTGCATGATTCATAATTTTATAGCATCTAACCCTATAAAGTCTAATTCTCAAACCTTTCAGCAGCACCATGAGGAGAAGAGGCCCGAGCCTGCTGGATCTCATTCTCTAAGCGCCGTTTATCTTCCTCTAATTGTTCAATGTCTTCCGGTGACCGCTGCTGCTGTTGACTTATAAACTGCAGATCTTGCAAGAGAGCTTCTTTTTCTTTGATGAGCTGAAGATGGTCCCGGTCAACTTCCACCATTCCTGGCCAAGATTCATGATCCTGTAGAGCCAACTGCTGTTGTATACTGAAAATCCTTAATTATAAAGGAACACAAAGAATTACTGAAAAAGAAACAAGAGGAGGAAAAAAAATCTACAAAAAAGTACTTCTCAAGAATATCACTGGAATAAATCTGTATTAAGCACTGCTTTTAAACCCTCTTTTCTCTTTTAACACTATTGTTTACACAACAACAAAATACTATTTATTAGAAAAATTTTGAAACTTTTCACAGGACTTTAATACAAATATATATAATTGGAAACATCAGGAGGTTATATTGCATAGCTCAGCCAGAAAAATATTTCTTAGGTATTCCATGAGGAAAAAACACATGAGGAGGAGGGGAGAACACTCTCTTGTTTTACTTCATTGTTGCAAATGTTTTAAATTCGTGAATATTTATTGTGGTTACATCGCCAAGTAGAAAAGAAAATATGCTCTCATTTTCAATCAACACAAAACTAAAAAACAAAGGGGGTGAGTTAAATCAAATATTTGATCTCAAGATCAACTCAGTAAATATCTCTGTGTTATGTGCTGACAAGTTGAAACTAAATTACAACAAACCTGCTAGGGCTTTCAAGGTAAGTGAGAATTTTAAAGAGTGGTTTCAAACATTCCACATAAGCCATAGTGCAGGGTTTCTCAAGCTTGGGCCCCCAGATGTTCTTGGACGTCAAGAACACTTGATCAGCAAGTGTGCTGACTTGGACGTCTGGTGATTGAAATCCAAGAACTTCTGGGGACCTAAGCTTGAAAAACCCTGGCCTAGTGAGTGACCATGGCGTGAGCGGGGATTCAAACCCAGATCTCCTGAGTCTATCACTCTATCCATTATACCACATGTGCTACAATTAATCATGGTGGAGCTCTATTCAAATAAATAGCTCCTTTGAAATATATAGAACATGGAAACAAGCACTGCAAAAAAGATTATAATTTAATATAAAAATATCATTGTTCCTTGTGATATTAAAAGACCACATCTAATATTTCAGATTCTTTAGAACTGATTATGGCAAAGTAGAACAAATGCATACAATGTCAATTCTTAATAAGGTATAACATGAAAAGCACATAGTCACGTTTGCATTTTGTGAAGGAATTTGTCTGGCTGCAGTGGTTATACATATACTTTGCTCTCTCGCCACTCTAGCTAAACAAAGACTCTAATATTAAAGTACAGTACCATTTTAATTTTGTCAGTGTAGATTTAAGCCAAATACAGCACATTCCTACACCCACACTGTGCAACCGCAATAGATATTTCATGAGCAAAGTGAGGTTGAACACAGAAATATTTTGTAGAGACAAAAGCCCTACAGAAATGCCAGCAAGCTGAAGGGAAGGAATGCATGATAAATGAAGAATGTGACCACAGAGATAACTGGAAGAAACAAATGTGAACTGAGCTCTTCAAATTTTTAAAGACATTACTACTGCTACACATATAATGCACAAAGCAACATGCTTCCAGAATAAAATAGAATGATTAAATATCACTTTAGGGGGAACTACTTTGGAGTGGAAATATTATGACAAGTATATTCACTTCCTGTGATTTCCCACCCCCCAAAGGTAACCTCAGACCTTTCATTGGGTCCTATCTTGCTCTCCTCTGTCAAATAAAAATAAAATAGCTACAAAATCTTTTCTGGTTCAAGTATCCAGGTGATCAAATATTTTTCTATCCACCCTTGAAGCTCAAATACAGTAAAATCCCGACATACAAATGCCTCAAGTTACATAACATTTGACTTACATAATGATTTTGTGCTAAACCATGTCCCAATTTACACGATATCCTATGGGTTTGCTTTGAGTTACATGAAAATTCATTTCCTTATGGGTTTGCTTCAATTTACATAAAAATTTCATTTTTCCTATGGGTTTGTTTCGAGTTACAAAAAAATTCAATTTAAGCAAAATTCTACGGAACAGACTTTTTTTTCATAAGTAGGGGTTTTATTGTACTATCTAAATTGTTCTTTAGTGCTACATGTCCTGAAGATTACATGGACTTCCAGTTTTAGAACTAGTAGTACAACCTAAAACCAGAAACATTAAATGGATTTTAAATGACCAAATATAATGCAATGCTTCCATCTCAACAGCCCATACATCTAAAACAATCTGAATGGTTTACTTGACATGAAAAAGAAAAGAGATTGGTAGTACTGAAAAGTATATTTAGCACCTCACGAAATTAGCCACAAGTTATACAAACTTTATGAGAGCAACAAATATATGCTTTTTCTCATTTCAAGTATAAGCTGGACATTAATTAGCGAAATAATTTCAATTATGTGTTTGCCTCTCTTAATATATAATATGTGCCTTAGTACAGAAAACAAAACAGTATGTTGTCTTTAGGATGAGTATTTACTTCATACAATGTGGATTTTCGCTTTGGTTAAACATGAAAATATGGGGTTGATTTTATCAACTGAAAAATCAAGAAAGTGGCTCAATAAATACACACATTACTACAGCCTTATGCAACTCTAAACAGTCTGGAAGTATTCAACTACATTTATCATGATACTCAGCGGGCATGACAACCATAGTCTCATGCATCAAAAGAGTGCCAGGTAAGACAACTGTGACAAAACCATCACTGACTCATGTAAAAATCAAGAACAAACTGGTTGTGAATGGTCAACACACAGGTCTGCTTACCTTTTCTTGGCTTCTTTATACTGCAAACTCAGTTTTATTTTGTCAGCATGCCTGGTCTGATCATCAAATCCGAACTTTTGTAAGACAAGAAATTAAAAAAAAAATCAGCTGTACGCTAGGAAAAAAGTCATGGTGTGAGGGGAAAATAAAGATTAAGTTTTGGACAGACATCTGACCTAATCTGTAACTGTTCTGAGACAATTAGAAATTTGGCTCAAAAT
Organism: Bradypodion ventrale; assembly: GCA_035047345.1. Lineage (NCBI taxonomy): Eukaryota > Metazoa > Chordata > Lepidosauria > Squamata > Chamaeleonidae > Bradypodion > Bradypodion ventrale. Next base: position 260,999,179 of record JAWDJE010000003.1, on the reverse strand, counting down.
GCAGAAAGGAATAAGTCACCCTTCACTTATCCTAAATCCCTCACATATATAGTGCAACACATGAAGAAAAGACCAAGTGTAACATAGATTAACTCCATGAAGGAAACTATAGTCTTTTGCTTCCAAAACATGAGCAGGGCTGTTAATGACCTTCCAGAGGTCATCAAGTCAGAAGTGCACTTAAGAATAAAACATATGTAGTCAATGCCAATGTTTATGGCCTAATCAAGGATTCTGAGCTAATGCTGAAAATGAAACTAAACAAATAACTATACACAAACATATTTTTAGAAACCCACCCTTTAAAAAATTAGAAGTCTAGTGTATATAACTATGACAATTCACATTTGATTTTTAAAAATGCCACTATCTTGCTAATTCCCATGAGATTAATGACGAGAGCCCAAAACCGGCATTTATATTTAAAGATTTTTTATATTTTAAGGCATTTCTTAAGTAAGGTATTTCTAAAGTCTCTTTCATATCATTATTGCCATGAACCTATAATTTATTGATTTAAAATTAGACAATGAGAGGTACAATGGACAGGTGCAATAATAAAACAGCTTCACTGCTACAGTGCTTGGTTACATAACTCAGGCTTTATACATATCATGTTGGAGAAAGTTAGCCATTCCTGCAACAACAAAAATGTAGCCAGAAAATATACTTTGATAGAAATTTTGGAAATTTTGTTTATTTTGCAGAGTGAAACAACATGATGATTTCAGGTGCCTGAAGAGGTTAGATTTTAATCCAGAAAACTTCACAATGAAATAAATTTGCCAGTCTTGAAAGTGCAACAACATATTAGCTTTTTCTTCGATTCTCCCCTTTCCCTTTACATAATTTTGCCAACATTCAGAGACAGACTAACACAACTATGTTTTTGGGAAAGAATTGAAAGAATAATGGCTCAAATAGCAGATTCCCACTAAAATAATTTGACAAGTAATCTTTAATAATAATAATAATAATAATAATAATAATAATAATAATAATAATAATAATAATAATAATAATAATAATAATAATAATAATATGCCAATGGCAAATCTTTTGGAGGGGTTTTTAAACCCAGAGTACTCAGAAGTGGTTTACCAATTCCTTCTTCTGGGGCATCTTGGGCTGTGTAGCTTGCCCAGGGCTACACAGTGGGGAAGTGAATTCCCAATCTCTGGCTCCACAGAAAATGCCTAACTCACTGAGCTATCAAGTCAGTCCTACAACCATGGCTTATATATATGTGACCCACACACTATGGTCACAGAGCTATCTCCTGCGGCACATATGAAATGAGACATGCAGGATTTGCCACCAGGACTGCAATGGACTGTCACAGCCAGTCCATCAGGCATGGCCTCTTCCGCCTCCATGAACCATCTGGTCGGACATCCCGCTATGGTAGTGGAGTAGACCATGCAGCCAGCAACTCAACACCGAGTGTTGGGCAGTGGTAAATAACCTGACTCCCTAAAGGGGCCAGCAGCTATGTGCGGAAGAGTCCCTTTAGGTGGGGTGATGATCCCCAGTGCAGGAAATGCCACTGAAACCATCATATTGGGCTCAACGGCAAAATGAGCAGAGGAGGAACAACTTCTTCTCTCAAAAAAAAAAGTTCAGTTTCCCCCACCTCATCCCTTGTTTCATGTCACATACTTTTACCAATCTGGACAGCAGTGGATACCATGGAGGTTAAAATCACTATTCCATTTCTGAAGTGGTAGCCATGTTAGTCTGTGCAAGCATATCTGAGAGTAAATAAAAGAGAATAGCAAAAAAAAAAAGATAAAAAATGTTGTGGCACCTTAAAGACTAACTCCTGTATTTAACTGTGAGCATTCGTATTCGCCCGATGAAGTAGACTTGGTCCACAAAAGCTCACAGTTAAATACAGGAGTCAGTCTTTAAGGTGCCACAACTGCTCTGTTTTATTTACTCTCAGATTTTCTATGTCTGTGAACTAAGCAGACTTAGATACTCTGACTTGAGCAAAAGTATGTATTCTTAAGCAATCTCTCTGTGGTATCATTGTTCTTTGTGGAGAAACAGGTTATAGTATATTATGGAGGCAGAGCTGCAGTAAATGGGGTGTGAAGAAGAGGAATTTGTCCTTAAAAACATATAGTACAAGCTTTGAAAAAAGAGATAGTCAAACTCTTTGACAAATTATCACATAACTGAGAAAGTGTATTAATTCCATGATGTGGCAATTTCAAAATAAATCATTAACTTTTTTTAAAAATTACTTAGGCCTCATCAATACAGCCAGAGTGTAAACAAACATGTCTCCAGATTGTTTCCAGCATGTTATAGATTAAGAACAAACTCAAGTTAATTGGATTTCCTAGAAAGTCTCAATAATTTACAAATGCAGAAATGACTGACATAGTTTAGAATGGAATGTTTTTAAAGCACCGTATTTGATTATATTACTTGTATTCAGACATTTCAACACCAGTGTTCGGTTAAAGGAAAGATCAAAGCCTGAATCTCCCTTATCTGTTCATATTATCGCATCCCCTTTTGAAGCTGCCTCTTTGTTCATGGCAAACATAATGCATTAGAAGACATAAATACCTCTCCAATGATGTCAGTTTGAGAACAAGCATCACAGTATTGTTGAGGTAAACCGGAGTCACCGATTGAACTGTAATTATGCTGAAGATCCTGCAAAGATTCTTGAATACAGCAGCTATTTCTGAATCCATCTGTCAGCTTCGCCAAACTCTTTTAAAACAATAATAAGAGAAATGTATTGAAAGATTCAATTCAGAGTTGAATAATTCTTTGTAAAAATAATGGAATTAATAACTCCACAAATGCATCTCACTATATTACAGTGAGGGAAATAAGTATTTGATCTCCTGCTGATTTTGTCCATGTGCCCCCTGACAAAGAAATGACCAGGCCATAATTGTAACGGTAGGTGTGTTGTAGCTGTGAGAGGCAGAATAACAACAAACAAACCCTCAAAAACTCAGTGCCCAAAAGTCAGAGATGGATTTGCATTGTAATGAGGGAAATAAGTATTCGATCCCTTCACAAAAGATGTCTCAGGACTTGGTGGCAAAACCCTTGCTGGCAATCACAGAGGTCACACGTTTCTTGTAGTTGGCCACCAGGTTTGCACACATCTCAGGAGGGATGTTGTCCCACTCCTCTTTGCAGTTCCTCTCCAAATCAGAAAGGTTTCGAGGCTGATGTTTGGCACCTCGAACCTTCAGCTCCCTCCACAGATTTTCTATGGGATTAAGGTCTGGGGACTGGCTGGGCCACTCCAGGACCTTCATGTGCTTCTTCTTGAGCCACTCCTTTGTTGCCTTGGCTGTGTGTTTTGGGTCACTGTCATGCTGCAATACCCATCCACGACCCATTCACAATGCCCTGGCTGAGGGAAGGAGGTGCCCACCCAAGATCTGATGGTACATGGTCCTATCCATTGTCCCTTCGATGCGGTGAAGGTGTCCTGTCCCCTTAGCAGAAAAACACCCCCAAAGCATAATGTGTCCACCTCCATGTTTGACGGTGGGATGGTGTTCTTGGGCTCATAGGCAGCATTCCTCCTCCTCCATACACGGCGAGTTGAGTTGATGCCAAAGAGCTCGATGTTGTTCTCATCTGACCACAACATTTTCACCAGTTCTCCTCTGGATCATTCCGATGTGGATTGGCAAACTGCAGACAGGCTTGCACATGTGCTGTCTTGAGCAGGGGGACCTTGCGGGCACTGCAAGATTTCAGTCCTTCACGGAATAGTGTGTTACCAATTGTTTTCTTGGTAACTATGGTTCCATCTGTCCTGAGATCATTGACAAGTTCCTCCCGTGTAGTTCTGGGCTGCTTTGTCACCGTTCTCATGATCATTGCAACTCCACAAGGTGAGATCTTCAATGAAGCCCCAGGCCAAGGGAGATTGACAGTTATTTTGTTTCTTCCATTTGCAAATTATCATGCCAACTGTTGTCACCTTCTCACCAAGCTGCTTGCTGCGGCCCGGGTGGTGATGGGGTGTGGACATTATGCCCATGCCTCACCACTGCTTTGGGAGCTGCACTGGTTACCAGTTTGCCTCCAGGTGCAATTCAAGTTGCTGGTTTTGACCTTTAAAGCCCTACATGGTAGTGGGCTAGGTTACTTAAGAGACCGCATCGTCCTAAGGATGTCTGTCCGTCCAACCAGAGCAGACTGGAGGGGCTCTCTGGTTGTTCCATCAGCCAGAGGAGCTCAGCTCTCTGGCACAAAGAGGAGGGCCTTCTCCCTATCCACACTGGCCCTTTGGAACCTCCTGCCAACAGAACTGTGCCTCCAGACGGAGTTGCTGCCCTTCAGAAAAGAACTAAAAACCTGACTGGCGGGCCAAGTGTGGGGTGCAGGTGGAATGGTGGCCTCTGTTGGGTAGTTGGTATAGAGGATTATTCCTTCCCTCACGGTCCCTTTGGTACATGCACCCTTTTTAGGGGGTGAGTTCTTAATTGTTTTTATCTGTTTTTACCTATGATTGTGAACTGCCCTGAGTCGGCCTCGGTCAAGTGGGTGGTATAGAAATCCAACAATTAAATTAAATTACATTTAAAATTAAATTTTAATTGGCGATAGTCTTGTAGCCCAGTCCAGCCTTGTGCAGGTCTACAACCTTGTCCCTGACATCCTTTGACAGCATTTTGGTCTTGGGCATGGTGGTCATAGGGGATAGGGGATCGAATACTTATTGCACTCACTACAATTCAAATCCATCTCTGACTTTTGGTCACTGGGCTTTTGAGGGTTTGTTTGTTGTTATTCTGTCTCTCACAGTTACAATACACCTACCATTACAATTATGACCTGGTCATTTCTTTGTCAAAGGGCACATGGACAAAATCAGCAGGGGATCAAATACTTATTTCCCTCATTGTATGTCATTGGCCAGCACCCTGTTCCATAGTTCGACTCATGCAATGGAAGTGAAACTACAAATAGATTGCCACTAAGTAAAGAGATCATCCTTCAATTGCAGATTATGAACAACTCTGCCTCGCTGCATGCAAGCTATCCACAACACAAAATCAAGTGAGGATCTTTTTAAGTAGTGGCAACTTGCTGATAGCACTGATGTCATAGCCACTACATTGCTGGTGCAATGGAACCGAACACTGACCATTATAATCTGCTACTTACAAATTAGCTATACAAAAATAAAATGTAATACACACAGCAACTGGGAAGTATGTTTAGCCTAGACAGCTTTAAAAAATGTCTCCAATACTAAAAAAAAAAAATACTCACAAGATTGTATACACAAAGATATATTAACTTGCAAAACTAAAGCACAAAAATATTATACAGTACTGGAAATATCTATAAAGATCATGTTACAATACATAACTGAGATCTTAGCTTGAAGCAAGTGCTATCCTTCTTAAAATCAACTAGAATAGAAGGTCGTACAACATTGTTTTACAGATATCTCCAGCAACTGTTCTGCAGAAAATACAACTGTTTTTTAAACAACAACAAAAAATCAAATGGAAATGAAAATATTATCTTCAGACTATAACTTTAGCACTTTAATTGATCAAGTCATGAATAGTTTTTCCGTTCTAGAGGACACCACACCAGAGACATATCAAAGGTGAAGACTAATTTACAGCATAAGGATAGCCAGCTTTCTGATTTTTAAAGCTGCAATATTATAAATCAAAAGCCTATCTTAACAGTGTCTTTACTTCCAAACATCACCACCCTTAATAGTAAACTGAGCTTGCTGAATGTCTCATTGGTTTGGAAACAAGAGGAGACAACTGACACAGTGACACTGCAGTATTCCACCCAACATGGAAGATCCCAGATCCACGGGCTGGTAATTTTTAAAATGTTTTTGTTTCTAAATTTCTCAGTGGTTAGAAGCTGCCCCACGTATTATGTCAACACTTACAGGTGAAACTCGGAAAATTAGAATATCATGCAAATGTTCATTCATTTCACTTAAAAGGTGAAACAAATATATGAGATACTCACTATATACAAAGCGAGATATGTCATGACTTAATTTGTTATAATTGTGATGATTATGGCATGCAGCGTACATGAGATTATGTGATGATTATGGGGTACATGAGATTGGGGTTTGGGGTTTTAATAAAATGTAATCCATAAGCATCAATATTATAACAAAGTAAGGCTTGAACTATCTCACTTTGCGTGTAATGAGGCTATCTCATAGATTTGTTTCACCTTTTAAGTTGCATTACTGAACTGAATGAACATTTGTAAATACAGTATTCTAATTTTCTGAGTTTCACCTGTATATATTAAAGTGACCTCTGGGCTTCTAGAATGCTCATATATTCGTTATCTTTGGTTTTGGCTCATAAGACAGAAGAATAGACCAGAAATTAGAAATTACAACATGGAAGAGTTTCTTAAATGTCAAAACCAGTGATGGTAGTAGAACCAATGTTTGCAGGGTTGAAGCACCACCGCTTTTTATTTGCAGGAACAACCTGGTCAGTCACACATATAAACATATACACCTCAGGTTTTCTATTGTCTCAAAATTTATTTGCAATTCCACAAATGTTTGGTGAGGTCCTTCCCACCAGTAAGGTATTATTTGCAGCTATTCCTATTGAAGAACAGGTGGCAGCTGTGGCCAGGAGGGCCTTCGCCCAACTTCGGGTGATTCGCCAGTTGCGCCCGCTCCTGGACTGGGACTCTTTGCTCATGGTCACTCACGCTCTGGTGACCTCCAGACTAGACTACTGTAATGCGCTCTACGTGGGGCTGCCCTTGATGACCATTCGGAGGCTGCAGCTGGTCCAGAATGCCGCAGCCCGGGTGGTGATGGGGTGTGGACGTTATGCCCATGTCTCACCACTGCTTCGGGGGCTGCACTGGTTACCAGTTTGTCTCTGGGTGCAATTCAAGGTGCTGGTTTTGACCTTTAAAGCCCTACATGGTAGTGGGCCAGGGTATCTTAGAGACCGCATCGCACTAAGGACGTCTGTCCGTCCAACCAGAGCGGACCGGAGGGGCTCTCTAATTGTGCCATCAGCCAGGGGGGCTCGCCTCTCTGGCACAAGGAGGAGGGCCTTCTCCGTGTCTGCACCGGCCCTTTGGAACCTCCTGCCTGTGGAACTGCGTCTCCAGATGGAGTTGTTGCCCTTTAGGAAGGAACTAAAGACCTGGCTGGCGGGCCAAGTTTGGGGTGCGGGTGGGGATGGGGGTACCGTTGGGTGGTTGGTATAGAGAAGTGTGCCTTCCCCCAAGGTCCCTTCGGTTCTTGCGCACCTTTTAGGGGTGGTTTTTTTTAAACTTTCAACTTTTTTATCATGTGTCTTTTATGTATTTACTGTCCGCTATGTAAACCACCCTGAGTTGGGTTGTACCTGAGTGGGCGGTATATAAGCAAAATAAATAAATAAATAAATAAATAAATGAATGAATGAATGAATGAATGAATGAATGAATGAATTGAAAGGCAGAGAGAACCTATTAGTTTATTTTAGAACTGAACCTGATGGGGGATGAAGGATACTAGCCTGGTTTGTTCATGCAGACCAACAACACAGATCTTTGTTTACTCTCCTGATAACATGCCTATGGAGGAATGTCACAAGCAGTTCTTCAAAATATGTCACTATACCAGTGATACAAGGGTAGCTAAAAAAATTTGACTGGAAACTTTCACTTCAGCTATCTTAGCTGGGGTGACTAGAAGGTGCTTTTTCTTCAAAACACCCATGCTGCTTACCATTTAAGAGCAACAAGCATAACTATGGTTAGTTTGGTGATTTAACTATACCCTTCCTTCCACCCATCTTCAGCAAACTCAAGTGTAGAAATAAATATACTTATTATTTCTCTCCTTGTTTCCTCAAACCCTGTCACGCAAAGCAAACAGACAATGCAAATCAGGACATCCCCTATAACCATATAAAATAGATGGTGAATCATCTCGTAACATAAATCCAAACTTCAGCAGTGTGCCTCCTAGACTTTAGCTTTCTTGTTATATGCCATCGTGTAGGACCTGATTTACAGGTGTTACCCAGTTCCTCCCTCCCCTTTGGTGAGCTTCCATGGCTGAGAAGGAACTCAAGCCCACATATCCTGAGTCCTAGCCTATCACTCTATCCACTATACCACACTGGGTACACTTTCATTACAGGTTTCTTATTAATCCATTTTCATTTATTGTACTGATAGAGAGAGAGCAGGGGTGCCAAACTTTGAGTCGTGGGCTGGTCACGTGGTTCCTCCCACCGGAAGTGGAAGTAAAACATGCATGCACATAATTCTGCTGCAAATGACCCGCGGCTTTTGTAAATGTGGGCACGTTATGCACATGCACGTTTTACTTCTGCTTTCGGGAGCGGTGAGAATGCCATGGGCCGGATGATTTGGCGACATGAATTGGATATGGCCCAGGCCATAGTTTGGGCACCCCTGATATAGAGAGTTATACCTACTTTAAGACCATCAACTGCTACGTGCATACTGTATCTGAATTACAAATTGCTATTTCCTTCCAGTAAAACAATGTGTCCACTTTGCTGTATTTGCTGTTCCTACACAACTTTGTATTTTTTGTCCTACAGCCCGAAGAGTCAATGCTATGCTAAAGTTCATTCAACAGTGAATTAACAGGAATAAGTAACAGGGCCAAACTGCACAGTGTCTTACCTGCATCAGGTCTTGCCGCTCTCTTTCACCCATACAGATAGCTTTCCTGATGCTTCGAAGCTCATTCATGATTGCTTGGGCTTCATCTAATTTATAGTTCATGTGAGCATTAGACATCTTACGATCTATCCTATTGTGCAAATACAAACAAGGCAGCTTAAATATTTTTTTTTGTAACATTCAAATATGAAATAAGGCTTGAAGTTTGAGATCAGGAGTGGGAAGAACTGTATCTAACTGGGGCACAGTTTGGAAAATTTGGCCAAAAGCAACTTTTCTAAAACTGGGGGGGGGGGGGGGCACAAATCAGTGGAAGGTAGGATTAGTGCCAAAAGTATGCATGGCCACTCTTTTATCTGTCTCTTTCTGTCACCTACTTCCCCTAGTTTTTCTTTTCTTGGCATCTGCATTAAATTAAAATCCCTGTAACTTAACATTCTCCTACAATCTCTTGAACCACAGACATCCCATGCCTGCTATAAAGGGAAAGGGCAGGAATATATAGAAGTATAGGAATAATGCCAGCCTTCTGTGTTGGATAACAAACAGAAAATAGAATGAAGTAACAAGCAATAGAGAACATTCCGCTAGAGACTGCTTCATGTGCAACTGCATTCATAACAGGAGATAAATCATATTTTCATAGTAGCCTTATCAAACTATATTTCAACTTACTCTTGTAGTGTCTCTACTCCTTTCTCTTTGTATTGTAGTTCTTGCTTCATTTGTGCTAATTCTCGTTTTAGTCTAGACAGCTTGAAACCAAAGAAAGAAAGAACATAGTCAAGGAAAGAATATGTTATACAAGCACACTTAATTACTGCAATTCGTTGTTCAACTGTGGATCAATTCCTATTTCGTGGCGGCTCGGTACAGGATAGTAGGAACAAGTGCAGGCGTGCATGCCGGACACGAATGGTTAACGGGCCTTCTTATAGGTAAAGATGTGAAGTATCTATTTCTGGAAGTCCTTGATGCTTCTTACAGTAAATTCATCTTACATTGCTTAAATAATAGCAGAAAACTGTATTATTGTAATATATTTTGCCTTCCTTGCTTCAAGCAAGAACATTAGGATGTTTGTGTTATGATGGTAAATGGTTAAAAACCACTATAAAAGTACTGTAATTCAGTGGTAGAGGACATCCTTAAGCACAAAAACCTTTGTGATAGGGATAAGAGAAGATTAGTATTCAAACTCTGGAATGTTTCTATCAATCAGTCTGAGGCTGATGTTCAAACATTTCTCTGTTTGGTTTTGGTTTGTAATAATTAACACTGCAGTCAGGTACACTGAATCTTTTCTATTATAAACATAAATGAACTGAGTAGGCAAAGGTACCAGCAATGTGTACAAGTTTACTTCAAAGACCATGCTAATAAACCAATGCCAGTATACTGTACTAACATTTACCTGAACTGTTAACTAAATATTTCCAAAACAATGTACGACTAATAATAAGATAATTTTCAGTATTAAATATATATTAAATATAAGAAAGTAATTACTCACTCTGTCACGCCGACTTGCTATTTCTGCTTTAATCTGACATGGGTCATATTTGGTATTAGTCGAAAATCCAGAGAAGGCTAAACAAATGGGCAAAGTCAAAAAATAAACTCCAGAAGTTTATAATGTACACAAAATAGATCTTATGCTCTACAATTCTGTCAGTATCTTTCACTATAGCTAAGTTAGCAGCACAGAACTGACCTATACATCTCAGGTTCATCAGCTGAACTGATACATAATTTAGAATCCATGTTTCCCAATTTTTAGTTTTTGGACTTCAATTCTCAGAAGCCCTTAAGTCAATTCCCCAAAGCACTGATCAGCAAATGTACTGACCTAGGCTTCTGGGAATTGAAGCCACCAGTGTTCCGCAAAACAAAGTTTGGGAAACACTGGTTTAGATGCATCATGGAGATCTTATAGTGTCTTAAAACACTGCAAATAAATAGTTTTAACACTTTGGAGGAAAAGTCTATTTTAAAAATAGCTCTAGCTTCTTTTTTCTTTTATTATTCTCCAACAAAATGCTGCACATCATCACTACACTGGCTTTGAATGCAGCAACTCTAAAAAATGAAGCCAATTAAAACCAGGTTAATCACTTACAATTTCTTCTACCTGCAATTATTTCTATACTAGCATTGGTTGTACTGCGTTGCCGTTGTTAATGTTTGTAAAGAAGAGGTTAGTCTATAATTGAAATTTTTAAAATTTTTATTTATACAAATTTTTTTTGGGGGGGGGGGGCTGTTATAAACTGTGATGAGTTTTGTTTGGTGTTTTGGTTTTGTGGATGAAAAAAAGAATAAAGGATGATATACTTTTTCCAAAAAAATTATTTAACCTAATATTTTTTAGTATGTATTTTTTTTTATTGTTGTACCATAGGTAATAATTTCTTTTCCAGTCGTTGTGGTGTAAGGTCGTGTGGTGGTGAGTTGGCTGTTTTTCTTTATTTGGGGTGGTGGTGGTGGTTGGATTTTGTAGTGTTTGACTGGGTACTGGGTGTGTTTGGAAATGTTTGTTGTTGTTTACTTTGTATTGTTTGTTGGTGTTATTTTTGTTTGTTTTTGTGTATTTTTGAATGTTTTTGATTGTTTGTTTTTGTGTTTTTTGGTGTCCTACGGGGGGATCCCCTCTCTGCCGTTTCCCCTGGCTCTGGAAGGCTTGGGGGGACAGATCCCTTTTGTCTCCCCAAACCTTCCAGACTCATGGGACCCAGGAGAGGGGATCGAATCCAGGCCACCCTCTGATATTAAAAGGGAAATCTCAATTGTGGTTTCCCCTTTAATATCAGGGGGGGTTGTGATCCCCCTCTCCGCTGGCTTCCTTGGGTTTGGGAGGGTTGGGTGGAGAAAAGGGGTCTGTCTCCCCAACCCTTCCGGACCCAGGAGAGCCATTGGAGAGGGGGATTCCCCCCCCAAAAAAACTCAGTTTTTAAAGAGAAGTAACCGCTTGGTTTCTTCTCTTTAATATGGGGCGTGTGTGTGTGTGGGGAGGGGAATCCCCTCTCTGCCAGGTCCCCTGGGGTCAGGAGGGTTGGAGAGACAGACCTGCGGACCCAGATTGGCCGTGTGCACGAAGGGTAAGTGCAGGCAAGTAGGGCGAGGCATAGCAACCTATAGCAAGTTCCAACGGTTAACCCTTGGTTTTATAGGTTAAGATTTATTTTACACTAAATGATAAATCTGTGCCAATCTTCCTTTTAGCTCCTCTTTAAATGAAGAACACATTCTAAGCTTATCTTTAATTTATTCCTCTTTGTACGTTTGTTACGCTACAGCAGGGGTGGCCAAAACTTTTTTTGCTATGGGCCTGACCACGCCCCATAGACAGCTGAGTTGGCCAGACCACACACACCGGAAGCGGAAACAGAAGCGGGCACACTTACAACAGCCGTACATGCACCCATTTATGACAGCCATGGACATGTTTACGCATGCACGGGAACATTTTATGGCTGATATTAACACACCCGCTTCCACACCTGGGTACAGCGGTAGCAACGGGCTGGATGAAATGGTGCTGCCCTACAGATATAAAACATTCTTATAATCCTGCAGTAAATCTACATTTCAAATGACTGCATTATTTCTACATTTATCTGCCAAATAATTTTATGATTATGACTGATACTGCACTAAAGTTGATAACTGATAAATTGAGAATACAGTGACAACTTTATTGTGATATGGCCACAACAAATTTGTGGTTCAGCCTAGAAGTGCACTGCTATGTCCATTACTACCTTATATAAATTTGTAGTCTGCTAAAATCTTTTTTTTAAATTAGATAAACTGATGTTTACCAAATCTGACTAATCCATTATTTATGTACAGTATCTGAGTTTCCTTTTTTAATTAAATTTTTATTAGAATTTTTAACACAAAATATACAATAATACAACAATAATACTTACTTAAACAAAAAGAAAAAACAAAAAGAAATAAAACCATACAACTTTTCAAAACCTTATCTAACACACTATTGAAACTAACTTTATAAATAGAATTCTATAAAGAATACATCATAACAAATAAATCGTTTGAACCACGTTTCAATTATGACTTAGTAATTATTTTTGAACCTCGTTTTTACATAATTATTAGCTCCAAATATATATTCAACTTCTTAATCTTACCAATTTGATAGTACTACTAAATCATTTACCCAGTATACATTTCAGTTCTTTTAAAGTAATAAAAGAAAAAAGAAATGATAATAATGATAATATAAGAGTACGAATAAAATACACCCAGTGCTTTTTACATTACCCTGGAGAAATCAGAGTGTCTTATTATTTTGATTCCAAAAACCTCTTTGATCTGGTACAGGTCTGTTTATTTCATCCCCTCTAATGAAGTGATCCACAAAAGCTTGCCAAATATTCCAAAATCTATTTTCCTTAATAATACACTTTCTTTTATTTATCTCCCAAGTTAATTTATCATTCAAAGCTAAAGTCCACATTACTTTATACCATTCTTCAATCTTTATATTTACCTCATTTTTCCAATTCCTAGCAATACATTGTCTACCCGTTGTGAGCATTATCTCTAATAACTATTTTTCATCCTTATTTAAATTAATACATTCCACATCTGTTAACATAGTGATACTTGGCCCCAGTTTGATTTTCTTACCCATAATTTCACCAATCTCTTTCTCAACTTTTTTCCAAAAATCCTTTACCACAATACAACTCCACCAGATATGTTCATATGTTCCCATTGTATCTTTACATCTCCAACACATTTTATCTTTTTTCTTGTCAATCTGATGTAACCTTACTGGGGTCAGAGTATCTGAGTTTCCTGACCAAACAAAGAACTTCATATATTTCTGTTGCTTAAAAAAAAAGCTTTAGCACAATTCTCCATTCTGATCTGAAATCTTATTTCTGTCCTCCAGTTTGATGTTATCTGCAGATCTGAGGAACAATTTCTATCCTACTTCTTCATCCAAATCAGGTGCTAATTCAAAAGTGCTGGGCCAAGAACTAAGCATCGTTAGCTCCTGACTATCCACTATTTTCCTACTGACAAGGAGACAGTGATGAGCATTCTTCAAATATAGTCCACCTACAAGCTATAAAACCACTTACAAAAAGCAGCATCTGTAGCTTGGCAACATGAATTCTATAGAGCAGGGGTCCCCAACCAATGGGCCATGGACCAGTCCAAAGCCACAGGCTTTCCCAAACCGGGCCATGAGGGGGGGGGGGAGAGTTTGGCGCTGGAAGTCCTGATGGCAGCCTTCTGCTTTCAATGTGCTTCGTTGGGTCTGCCCGGCAAACAGAGCAAGAGCACAGGCTTCAGATACAGCAGATAGGCAGGTGGCTGGGGCCCTCCTCCACATTGCTTAACTACAGCAGGGGCTCTCCCCACCCCACACCCCGCCTGTGTAATTGTAGTGTAATGTCTTACTGCCCGAGTCGAACCGTGTGGCTGGCAGGCAGCTGGGCCCCATCCAATCCACTGGTGCGTGGAAAAAAATTGTTTAGCATGAAACCAGTCCAAGGTGCAAAAAGGTTGGGTACCCCTGCTATAGTTGACCTTTTTAGCCTTCCTCAACTACACTAAACTAAAATATAACTATTGGCTGAAATCCTTTATCAGACCACATCAACAGTGAAAAGTCACAAACAAGCACTCTCCAAATCAGTATAAAAACCTCATTGTAGGCAACTGAACTGGACTGTTCTCCTCTTACTACCACTTCTATTAACAGCACTGCTTCACACACCTTTTCTTAATATATGCTCTTAAACAGTAGAGGATAACTGAGTCAGCCAATACCAAATGTAAGAAACTGTTATTCTAGCTCAGGGGTTCTCAACCTTTCTTAGCAGTGGGCTCAGACAGCTGAGCAGGTTGGACTGGTGGTTGCTCCCATCATAAATGCTGCAGTAAAACGCGTCTGTGGCTGTCGTAAACGCATTCATGACAGCCACAGACTCATTTACGATAGCCATAAATGAGTCTGTGGCTGATTCCAGCAGCGGCAGCTGAAGTGAGGCCGGGGGCCAGATTATTTGATGCCGTGGGCCAAATCTGGCCCATGGGCCATAGGTTGTAAATCTCTGTTCTAGCCAGTTGTCAAACAAAATAATGTACAGTGGAACCTCATACAACAATCGCCATGTATAGCAACGAAATCGCATAACAATTAAGTTTTGAAGGGGAAATAGTGTCCCGCATAACAATTTTCCCTATGGAAAAAAATTGTACAACAATTTTTCTATAGAAAAAACCACTTAGCTGGAAAAAATTGTTGTATGATGCATCCCATAGGGAAATCACTATGCGATACATGCATCATACAGCAATCGTTTTGTACGAGTTCCGTGGAACGGATTAAAATCGTTGTATGCGGTACTATTGTACTTACAATTTTGCTAAGAGTGCTCTTTCAAAAGGAAGCTTTTACCACAGATAAATTCAATCTGCAGTAATACATCTCATATAGAACAACCATCCTAACTGGCCCAGAATTGACACTAATGTGGCATCACCCAAATGAAATCCAGGCAGATCCAGTGATTTATTTCTGCCCTTTACCTTGTGAAAAATCTGAGATTTTTTTATTCACATGACATTCAATCTATGGATAGTTAAACAGTGAAATAAACAGGGTAAACATGCTGAAATAACATACTGATATACCACTGGCATAAGGTTATATAAATATATTTGGGATCACACATAATTATTGCTATACCTGAAGTTCATTTCTTTACTTCCTGAAAAATCAAACTTTGAGATAGGTCTATTTTCACAGGATAGATCTGAGAATCTTAAGATATAAACATCAGTTATAATTAATATGAAATAATGGCTAAGATTGGTCATAGATACCTTTCCAATGGATGTAAATAAGAACAGAAAGCACTTTGCCTACCAAATAGTGCAATATTTAATAACTGTTTAATATTTAATATTTTGCCTACCAAATATCTACCCCTCACAAGAAAAAGGGGAACATGCAATCCACTTTTCAGATTCAACTTAAACTGAAGCACTTAAAACGATTTATTATGCACAACTAATTGGAACTAAGTTGTGCTGAACTTAATAGGACTTCTAAGTAAAATAGGTCAAACACAGTGTTATTAAAATGGATTTTAAGGTTTAATGATAAAGTAAATATCACTTCTTATAGTGGCATTTTCATAAGCATTAAAATTTATACCAGTAATTTAGTATTTATAATTTTGAAATAGATGCACTTTAAGGAAACTTTCAATCTAACCCTTCCCTAGTCTGCACTGCATTTTCTTTAAGCTCTAGAAGACTTGCAAGCAACCCAATCAATTAAGGAAACAGAAATTGACCCTCTAATATTTGATGCGCAAATGAATGAAGAAGTCCGCTTCATCAAAACAACCTGCAATAGGTGGTTTTGGGCAACTAGTGACAGTTTTGACAACCGTGGAAAAACATTTCATAAAAACAGAATGACTCATATTGTAAAGCGTAAATTATAACTAAACTGTTTTTCCTGATTCTATTTCTGACATGTTTGGTAACAGCTAAATCTTACAAGAAACAAAATTTAACTTCCATAGAAAAATTGTAAAAGCAACAAAATTACATGAAGGGAAATGAGTTGATAACAGAAATGCTATAAACTGTGAACACACTAGTTTTATATATATATATATATAAAATAAAATGTATTTCTCAAAATCTAGGTCAGGATGACCAGATGTTTAAGTTTGTTAAAAATGGAAATATATTCTGGAATGAGAGATCAGCAACCTGATTTACATACGTGGGCTTTTCTTTTCAGTCAGTCAAAAGACATTCATACTCCACATTGCACTCACTAATATAATGGACAGATTGTGTCTGAGGTGAACTCTTATCTGATTTTTTCCATCCTTCAGGCTTACAGAAGACGTATGACACCTTTACTAAAGTTACTGAAAGATTGGATCCAGTACAATGTTCTTGCAGGTAGGTTCTTGTTGAATAACTAACTGTACATCAGTAGCTTTCCACGTTATTTCAGTGGGATTTGCATTAAGTGTAATGAACTTAATCTGGATCCACCTTATTTCTTATTTAAATATGATGAGGTTCTGAATTCCATTTTAGATAAATGCCAATGTTTTACCATTTGTCTTAAATTTCCCTGTATGTGAAATGGTGTCTTAATAAACCCTTGAAACGGTCTTCAATTCAAGCAAATTTGTAAATTAGAAAATGAGCTTGGCCAAAGTGACTTACAAAAACAAAACAATAAATAAAAGTTTAAAGTCAGTTGTTAAAAAATCAGAATCTAATTTAAATAACCATTATAAGTAAAGCTGCACTCTTTACATGAAGTGAATGATTTTTTTGGGTGTGTGTGTGTGGATACAACTGGGAACAGCTGATGAATATTTTTATTTTTTATCAAGGGCTCTCTAGTACCAATTGCTGTTTCAAGGACAGGAATCATTGCTATGGTATAAGAATTGTTTACACATCTATTTCTTCATCCAGCTAGGAATACACAAATGGAATTGTGGACTATTTGGAGAGGAAAGACAAACTTACAGCTGGCATAAGAGCGACTGTCATCCTCACACAATTTATGCAGTTGCTGGTACTCTTCCTGTGCAAGCTCAAAACGCTGCTGTTTAATTTGGTAAATTTCCTTTTTGGCATTAAGTGCTTCCTGGGCAACAATCAAATATTCCTTTAGCATACGCTCCTGCTCTCTTCTCCACTGTTCTCGTGGATCCTCAATTTGTGTCAGTTCTGAAAAAGAAAAAAAATTCAAATATGTCAAGTAGCAAAATTAACATAGGTAATTTTCAGGAGGCATGTCGCCCTAACCACATCAATTTTCAACCTGGAAAATAAAGCAACCTTGCATAACTGCATCAACTCTCCAGAACTGGCCTGAATCCTTTTTGTTAAGTCCACTACCATAACACTATCAGTGTACATTTCACCTTCAAATCATCCAGATTGTTTAATCATATACTATTATACACAACTACTGTACTGACTTCTTGTACCAATGTACAGGTGAAACTCGGAAAATTAGAATATCGTGCAAATGTTCATTCAGTTCAGTAATACAACTTAAAAGGTGAAACAAATATAGGAGATAGACTCATTGTTTGCAAAGCGAGATAGTTCAAGCCTTACTTTGTTATAATATTGATGCTTATGGCTTACAGCTTATGAAAACCCAAAAAAAAAAATCTCATGTACCCCATAATCATCACATAATCTCATGTATGCTGTATGCCATGATCATCACAATCATAATGAATTAAGGCATGACATATCTCGCTCTGCATGTAGTGAGTCTACCTCATATATTTGTATCACCTTTTAAGTGAAATGAATGGACATTTGCACAATATTCTAATTTTCCGAGTTTCACCCGTACACTGACCCTAATAGGGCTTTCAAGGTGAAAGAGATATTTAAAGAGTGGCTTTACCAATTTCACACCCCCAGTCATGAGTCTATTTGAGTCCTAATCCATCATTCTACAGCCTGCAAAACATTAGGCATCCATGCTGACTTCTCAACCTGTGGCAATTCACTGCTGAAATTGAAACATCAATCCAGGTGTTCTGGTGGTTGTAAAGATAAAATATTCCAGCCAGTGTCTCAGAGTACTGCAAAGTTCCTCTACAGATCTCAGAACATTATAACTTTTCACTTTGTCAATAGGGCATGGTATAAATACAGGTCACACACATATAACCCATACCCATGGGAGATAGGTTCCAAGACCTTTCATGAATACCCCAAACCATGGAAAACAGTGAACTCCCTATTTAACACATCTCATAAAAGTGGGAAGGGGTGCAAATACTTTTGTCATTCTACAGGGGCCTAACAAAATGGCTGCTGCAACAAATGAAATCTAAACATGACATTGTAGACAGCAGCCTCTAGTACCCAGCTCTGGTAATGTGTTATATGTTATGTATTTCAGTGATTTTTTAAAAATGATTACAGTATTTGTAGACTGGCAGATATAGTACAATGGTGACCTGTATAACAAAGCCTTGGTTTATTTGAACCTACTTCTTGTAAAGGAATTGGCATTTAAAAAGCATGAACTTTGCTCTCATTAAAGTTGTTTACTGCTTGAAGTAAAAATGTTTTGCTAGATTCTTATTCTATGTTGTAATACTAACTCACAGGTGTTCGTTAGAACAGATGTTTAGACAAATATGTTCATTCAGACACCTGCATTCAATGTGCAGACTTGAAGTCTGATACCCAGACACTTTGTCCATCTCACCAGATAAGAAGATGGCACAAGAGATAACGGACTCACGTAATTAGCAGATGTCCCAAACAGGTGGGTAGGGGGGCGTAACACCCACACATCCAGCCAGCTTGTCTCCTTGAGACATAGTTGGAAGTTTTCACAAGTTTCTGATGCAGGTGTCTGACTGAAAAGTGTATAAATAAGAATCTTTTTACCCTGATGTTAAGATAAAAGTAGAGTAGAGAAGCTACCTCTCTTTTCCCCATAGGCCAGACCATGACAGTCTGAACCTATGAGGGGCTTTTTGCCCCACTTTCGTAGATCTATTTAGACAGCTTAGTTATTCATGTTTATGTTTTGTTTATGATTTCTTTTTGTATTCCTGAGTTTTTATTATAACTGTATATTAATCTACTTCAATATTGTAAGCCAATAAAGTGCTGCTATTTTGAATACTTGGTAGATTGATTTTGTTTGCCTCTTAGTTTGAAGAGGGAATGTTTAAGTGTCCAGACAGAAGATATTTTCTCTTTGAAAAGTGCCAGAAGGGAGGTAGAAGTCAAATCTTAGCCTGCGGTAGGAACTTCTTATCTACCGACCATTTGTCATTTTTCAAGGAGAAAACTGGACTCTTGGAGTGCCTCACGAGGAGAGATTTGTAGAGGGGCATTATTTGGGTTATGAGGCTGAATTCTCATAAATTTCCCATGCAGCTATTTTAATTGTCAGCTGATTATCTCAGAGTGAGACGGTTCATCTCAAAGCTCCGTTATCTAGGAAGCCTTAGGTAGAATCTCTGAGAAAGTTTTTTTTTTTACAAACCTCTCGGCACTTCATTATAAATCTTTGGACTGTTGTCTGCTTCAAAACTCTGAGCAGAATTTTAGTCTAAAGACCCCCGAGCACTCGTGACATGGTGGCAGCGGTGGGATACGCTTCCACATTTTTTTACCCCGAAGAGAAGCCTAGAGAATTTTTTATAAAGGCACAAGCCTTTATAAAGGCACAAGCAAATTTGGATGGCAAGGCATCGCTCTGCGAAACAGAGACCTCGCAGAAACACCAGACGTATGGGTGCGATATTTTCTGCCTGCCAAAGGTTCTCACCAAGCAAGCCAACAGCATCACCATCTGCTACCGAACCTAATTTCCAGAGGGAGATCCAAAGCAGAAAGTCCAGAGGGAAGACGGAACCAGGACGTGGTGAGTTGGAATTAAACCTGCCTTCCCCCATTTCCTCTGAAACTACCCGATCTCCTGAATTGCAGCAAATTACTTTAAGAGATCATCCTTTGATCTTTGTAACCACCTGTCAGAAAGGCAAGGAGAGAGAAGTGTGGATAGGCCAGCCAACTGTCTATCATCGGCTACCTTTCCGTAACAGTCAACAACGTAAAGTAGGGGTTGTAATTCACCCTCAACAAGCTGTGAAATCCTCATTGCCAGCAAAGCCAGAGGTGCAGTCACACTTAATATAACAGCGTGTGTTTAACAGCAATCTGCTAACCTGAAGCTTTTATTGCCAGAGGCCATCAGATAACAGCTGAGTTAAGAAATGGAGGGGCAATTCCATTTCAATGCTTCCAGGGCTGAAAGACAGGGAAAGGCTCTGTCAGCCTGTGAGGACAGCTTCGAGGATTTTGGAAGGGGTGAGGTTCCTAGAAGAGGGCCAGCCTCCTGTGTAAACAGTGAATCCCCATTCTTCGAACGAGCCTTGTTGGATGTGATCCCACAGGCGGATTCCGTGCTCAGCACTAGCCAGCTAACCCGGGGATGGTTTGGTGAAGCCAGGGAGCAGTCCAGAAGGGAGGAAGCGTCTCGCTTCCCTGAAGGATTCAAAGAGGGAGAGAGTTTCTTTTACCCAGAATCAAGAAGAGACATCTGGGCTCCTGCGCCTTTAAGTGAAGCCGGAATTCTGAAACAAGCAAGTTCAGATACCAGAGGGGAAGCTATTTTGACCCAGAAACAACTCAGACGATGGTATGCAAAGCCGAAGGGAGCTAGACGCATGAGATTAAAAAATGCAGAGGATTTGATTTTTTGACCTTTGGAGGAACAAGTTTCTGGAAGGAAGAAAACTCCAGACCCTGAATTCCAGGCCGGATTGCAGAGAGGGAGATCCTGCCCATATCCGAAAGGAGGGGGTTTCCAGATGGCAAAGTCAAATCTAAACGGAGCCAACCCAGATCCTGATTTGAGGTACAGTTCTTCCTCTTCTCCTGATTTTTATCACAGTAATCCTGACTCTTTGAGTACCAGTCCAGATGAGGGAATAGATTATTTGCCACTATTTTGGGAAGCCATGGAAAATTATGGACAGAGATTTTTTAAACAGATGCAAAGAGAAGTGAATGCTTATGCTAAACAAGAAATTTCCCGTGACATAGCTCATGCTATTAATGGGGCTCTCCACCAAATGACTGAGAAATTTGCAGTTCTGTCTACAGCTTCAATTTCCGAAGTCAAGTGTGTTTGTGGAAGAAAATTGCCAGAAGCTGAAGTAAAACCGGAAGAAGAAAACTTTCCAAGATACACCAAAAATTTACAAGCTTTGGGTGTGCCTGAATCTCCAATCTTCCCTGATGATGGAAACGGAGATCTATTGGATCTAATGGGAGTAACCAGAGGCAATGCCAAGCCTGGAGCAGATTAATCTTATTTTTTTTCCAGGTATGTGCCAAAAGAGAGAGAGAGAGAGCGCGAAGGAGGAGAAGTTCGGAGATCACTGCTTTTGCCATGAATGGAGCGCAGCAGGGAAAGAAGAAAAGTGATTTTTTTTAAATGCTATTTACTATTGTGAACTGATTTCTTTGTCACTTAACTATCCTCTTTGATCTAACTTTCATTTCAACTTACTAATTCTTGCTCTGTAAAAGCGAGCCTGTCTTTTGTTATTTTAATCAACACTCTACTGCTTAATGTGTTTAAGTAATTTGAAATGCTAATGAGTTTAGAAATGCTTTTTCTAAGTATGCCTTCTTTAGTTAAAGAAAGTTAATTTAGCTTAATTGTTTGAATAAGTATTTTCTCATTTATTAACATTTTAGTGAAATGCATTAACTTAGTTTAAAATGTTTTTAGAAGTTAATTTAGAAGTATTCTAAATACTTTAGAATAGAACTGTTTTAAGTGTTTCAGTATAGCCATTGCATACTATGCTTAGTTAAGGAACTTATAATTATTTGAACCCTCTTTTTAAATTGCCAAACCATAAGAGTTTTAAGAAAGATGAAATTAATTTGAGGTGTGCCTCAAGATTAATTTATGCTTCCGAGGGGCATGTAAAGGAATTGGCATTTAAAAAGAGTGAACTTTGCTCTCATTAAAGTTGTTTACTGCTTGAAGTAAAAATGTTTTGCTAGATTCTTATTCTATGTTGTAATACTAACTCACAGGTGTTCGTTAGAACAGATGTTTAGACAAATATGTTCATTCAGACACCTGCATTCAATGTGCAGATTTGAAGTCTGACACCCAGACACTTTGTCCATCTCACCAGATAAGAAGATGGCACAAGAGATAACGGACTCACATAATTAGCAGATGTCCCAAACAGGTGGGTAGGGGGGGCATAACACCCACAATCCAGCCAGCTTGTCTCCTTGAGACATAGTTGGAAGTTTCCACATGTTTCTGATGCAGGTGTCTGACTGAAAAGTGTATAAATAAGAATCCTTTTACCCTGATGTTAAGATAAAAGTAGAGTAGAGAAGCTACCTCTCTTTTCCCCATAGGCCAGACCATGACAGTCTGAACTTATGAGGGGCTTTTTGCCCCACTTTCGTAGATCTATTTAGACAGCTTAGTTATTCGTGTTTATGTTTTGTTTATGATTTCTTTTTGTATTCCTGATTTTTTATTATAACTGTATATTAATCTACCTCAATATTGTAAGCCAATAAAGTGCTGCTATTTTGAATACTTGGTAGATTGATTTTGTTCGCCTCTTAGTTTGAAGAGGGAATGTTTAAGTGTCCAGACAGAAGATATTTTATCTTTGAAAAGTGCCAGGCTGTTCTCTCTACAGAAGGGAGGTAGAAGTCAAATCTTAGCCTGCGGTATGAACTTCTTATCTACCGACCATTCGTCATTTTTCAAGAAGAAAACTGGACTCTTGGAGTGCCTCACGAGGAGAGATTTGTAGAGGGGCATTATTTGGGTTATGAGGCTGAATTTCCCATGCAGCTATTTTAATTGTCAGCTGAAGCTGATTATCTCAGAGTGAGACGGTTCATCTCAAAGCTCCGTTATCTAGGAAGCCCTAGGTAGAATCTCTGAGAAAGTTTTTTTTTTTTTTTTACAAACCTCTCAGCACTTCATTATAAATCTTTGGACTGTTGACTGCTTCAAAACCCTGAGCAGAATTTTAGTCTAAAGACCCCCGAGCACACATGACACTTCTCCTCTCTTTTTCCAGTACACTAACAAGAAGACTGGATCATTTTAAAATTTCAATTAACTCCAGTTTGTCTTTTCTTCCTGCATCAGGGAAATGCAGTTACTGTAATTCTATTCTTTTATCTGAACAGGTTAGGAACATGAACAATCCAACGTGGGGTTGTACTGATCATCCACTGCTTGTCCATGTTGAGAGATAAACTTAATGACACAGATCTCCTTGTGGACACACCAACAGAGAAGAAGAACTCCATGAGCCTGAATTTTGTACACATAGCACTGTATTATGTTGTTGTTACACATAGACATAAACCACTGACTTGCCATTACCACCATGCATCCATTATATGGAATGGTTCGGTTCTATTTCTATGAAATTAGGGTCATTTTTTTCTTATTTTTGGATGATTGCACTGCATGTTTAATATACTGTATTGTTTGGCACCCATACTGTCTGCATCAAAAGTGCAGGGCATAAATGTAAGCAAGCAAATAAAGATTCTGAATCATTAAAATACCAGCAAATTCTCTTGCTTTCTCTCAAAATCATAAACCCATTTGTTCAACAGGCTTTTTAAACTTGATTGAACTTTTAATTTTGCAATATCTCAATGAGAAATGCTCTATCTAATTGAAATAGGTAGATAGAGTCAAATAAAAATATGGTCAAATATGGTGACAGTAGAAGAAAACACTACAGACCAATCCAACTGTGATGTAATGTCCTTAAATCAAGTCAGAATGAGGCTCAGTAGTGTGTGTGGCTTCCACGTGCCTGTATGACCTCCATACAACACCTGGGCATGCTCCTGATGAGGTGGTGGATAGTTTCCTGAGGGATGGTCTCCTGAGGGATCTCGTCCCACACCTGGACTAAAGCAATCCCCAACTCCTGGACAGTCTGTGGTGCAACGTGGCGTCGGTGGATGGAGCGAGACATGATGTCCTAGATGTGCTCAATTGGATTCAGGTCTGGGGAACGGGCGGGCCAGTCCATAGCATCAGTGTATTCGTCTTGCAGGAACTGCAGACACACTCCAGGCACATGAGGTCTAGCACTGTTATGCATTAGGAGGAACCCAGGGCCAACCGCACCAACATATGGTCTCACAGGGGGTCTGAGGATATCTTGGTACATAATGGCAGTCAGGCTACTTCCAACAAGCAGATGGAGGGCTGTGCAGCCCTCCAGGGAAATGCCACCCCACACCATTACTGACCCACTGCCAAGCCAGTCATCCTGGAGGATGTTGCAGACAGCATAACGTTCTCCACAGTGTCTCCAGACCCTGACATGTCTGTCATATGTGCTCAGTGTGAACCTGCTTTCATCTGTGAACAGCACAGGGCGGCAGTGGCGAACCTGACAATCTTGGTGTTCTGTGGCAAATGCCAAATGTCTTGTACGGTGTTGGGCTGTGAGCACAACCCCCACCTGTGGTCGTCAGGCCCTCATACCACCCTCATGGAGTCTGTTCCTGACCATTTGAGCAGACACATGCACATTGGTGGCCCGCTGGAGGTCATTTTGCAGCTCTCTGGAAGTGCTCCACCTGTTCCTTCTTTATTTATTATTTATTTATTTTTCACGCTTATATACCGCCCACTCAGGTACAACCCAACTCAGGGCGGTTTACATAGCGGACAGTAAATACATAAAAGACACATGATAAAACAAAGTAAAAAGTTTAAAAAAAAACCACCCCTAAAAGGTGCGCAAGAACTGAAGGGACCTTGGGGGAAGGCACACTTCTCTATACCAACCACCCAACGGTACCCCCATCCCCACCCGCACCCCAAACTTGGCCTGCCAGCCAGGTCTTTAGTTCCTTCCTAAAGGGCAACAACTCCGTCTGGAGATGCAGTTCCACAGGCAGGAGGTTCCAAAGGGCCGGTGCGGACACAGAGAAGGCCCCCCTGGCTGATGGCACAATTAGAGAACCCCTCTGGTCCGCTCTGGTTAGTTGGACGGACAGACGTCCTTAGGGCAATGCAGTCTCTAAGATACCCTGGCCCACTACCATGTAGGGCTTTAAAGGTCAAAACCAGCACCTTGAATTGCACCCGGAGACAAACTGGTAACCAGTGCAGCCCCCGAAGCAGTGGTGAGGCATGGGCATAACGTCCACACCCCATCACCACCCGGGCCGCGGCATTCTGGACCAGCTGCAGCCTCCAAATGGTCATCAAGGGCAGCCCCATGTAGAGCGCATTACAGTAGTCTAGTCTGGAGGTCACCAGAGCGTGAGTGACCATGAGCAAAGAGTCCCGGTCCAGGAGCGGGAGCAACTGGCGAATCACCCGAAGTTGGGCGAAGGCCCTCCTGGCCACAACTGCCACGTTCTTGCACAAAGGCGGAGGTAGCGGTCCTGCTGCTGGGTTGTTGCCCTCCTATGGCCTCCTCCACGTCTCCTGGTGTACTGGCCTGTCTCCTGCTAGCTCCTCCATGCTCTGGACACAACGATGGCAGACACAGCAAACCTTTGTGCCACAGCTTGCATTGATGTGCCATCCTGGATGAGCTGCACTACCTGAGCCACTTGTGTGGGTTGTAGGCTCCGTCTCATGCTACCACTAGAGTGAAGGCACCGCCAGCGTTCAACAGTGACCAAAGCATCAGCCAGAAAGCAAAGGAACTGAGAGGTGGTCTGTGGTCACTTCCTGCTGATCCACACCTTTATTGGGGATGCCTTGCTAATTGCCTCTGATGTCCACCTGTTCTCTTCCATTTGCACAACAGCATGTGGGATTGATTGTCAATCGGTGTTCCTACTAGGGTGGACAGTTTGATTTCACAGAAGTGTGAATGACTTGGGGTTTCATTGTGTTGTTTAGGTGTTCCCTTTATTTTTTTGAGCAGCATATTTTTCTTAAGGTTGGTGTCATTCAGGAGAATATCATTCCTGCTACTCAGTACCCATTGGTATGCAAATATACTGTACCGAGTCTGCAAAATAATGCCTGGCTTGCTTTACTCCTCACTTCAATGCTGTTGCTTGTAAAATCTGGTCATTTCACTGCCTTTATCCATTCCTTTTACCAGTTCAATTAGCTCCCTTGGTTACAACTGCACTTGTAGGGCTACTCTGGTTTACAGTTTTTTTCAAATGAGGCAGCTTAATAGCAAAGGTAGGTATACCCTCTTAGATCTTTATCATGTTGGAAGCAAGACCACAGATGGGTAATAGGTTAATTTGAGCTTCCTTGGCCTCAAAGTGTAATTGCCATGGATTACTGAAAGTTTAGGAAGGACATTGCAAAGGTCAGAAGTTATAACTTTTCTTTTAGATTTTGAAGCATAAATTACCCTGTCACTTCTCCCATAAAAGAGTATATCTTTGCATGTGAAGATTTATTATTTTGGTCCCTACATTCTAATTAATTAGTTTAGATTTTTAATGGTTCAGGTCAGGGTGATCCAGATCATCTTAAACTTGAAACAGAACAGTCAAACAAATACAATGCCATCCAAAAACAAGTTACCCAGAATTTAGCATTCTTGTTCTTATTCCCATCATATAATTTTCTTTCTTGCCCACTGGAGCCTCTTCTGCATTTCTCACTTTGCTTCAGATCCTTCTCTATGATAAGTAATAAACTGTATTTTAACCCAACCAATAATCAAAGCTCTCCAAACAATTATAGAAATGTGGAAGACTAAAATCCAGTGCAATAATGTAAGAAAATTAAAGAGCCCAGGAAAATACACAAAACAGCCAAATACTCTAAAATCAAAATGTAAAATGTCTAATACCAAGGAGGTATTCTAGGAGTCGCCTTAGGGCAAGGGGGCGGCATACAAATCTATTTAAATAAATAAATAAATAAATAATAACAGACTGGATGCCACTGGAACTGACAAAGTCACATGAACATATGAGTTACCTAGCATTCTGAATTGAAATGAAAGTTGTTCCAAAAGATAGCTCAATATATCAAACTTCTTCTTCTGTGTCTATGCCAGACGTGAAACTGCCAAAATGAAGGCACCTTGTCCTTTTCCTTCCAAATCTATGTCAAACATTTTCAAGTACAGTATTCTGCAGTACAAACTCAATGTTTTGCAGCACCCTGCAAAATGCTGAAACTGAGATATCCAGCACTGAGGCTAGCAAGACCCTCAAACCCAACATTGTCTGCATTCCCAGCCTATGCCACAGTTCTGCAATAATTTGTATGCTACTGCTTTATAGTGTTAATAAATGTTTTGGTCTGAATACAATGTTTTAATATTATTTTGAATAACTGGATTTTTCTGGGAAACTATTCTTAGTAATTTTTCTGGTCAATTCAGATCAATTTATCAAGAAATGAGGGATCCAGTTTTTCACCTAAACACTGCAAAACACCCTCAAGGGGGAATGCAAACCTCTCTAGAAAAGGTTGAACACTTTAACTGGGCAGAGAAATGGCTCTAAATATGCTGCTCAAAAAAATAAAGGGAACACCTAAACAACACAATGTAACCCCAAGTCAATGACTGCCATTAGGTACCGAGATGAGATCCTCAGACCCCTTGTGAGACCATATGCTGGTGCGGTTGGCCCTGGGTTCCTCCTAATGCACGACAGTGCTAGACCTCATGTGGCTGGTATGTGTCAGCAGTTCCTGCAAGACGAAAGCATTGATGCTATGGACTGGCCCGCCCATTCCCCAGACCTGAATTCGATTGAACACATCTGGGACATCATGTCTCGCTCTATCCACCGACACCACGTTGTACCACAGACTTTCCAGGAGTTGGGGGTTGCTTTAGTCCAGGTGTGGGAGGAGATCCCTCAGGAGACCATCCGCCATCTCATCAGGAGCATGGCCAGGCATTGTAGGGGGGTCATACACACACTACTGAGTCTCATTTTGACTTGATTTAAGGACATTACATCACAGTTGGATCAGTCTGTAGTGTTTTCTTCCACTGTCACTCTGAGTGTGACTCCAAATCCAGACCTCTATGGGTTGATGTATTTGATTCCCATTGTTAAGTTTTGTGTGATTTTGTTGTCAGCACATTCGAACAACAATAGGAATACAGTATTTCAGCCATTCAAATCGTGGGATGCCTTATTTTTGTGTTCCCTTTAATTTTTTGAGCAGTATATAAACTGTTTTATCTGGACTTCATTTTGTGCAGCAAAAACAACAACAATAAAAAAACCACAACTTTAACTACCATATTTGCCAGCATATAAGACACATCAGAGTATAAGACGCACCCCGTTACTACGAAATAGCCCACTATAGGCCACTATATACAGTATACGCACTCCATTTTTCCAGTGTATTTTAGGGGGGCGGGAGTGGGGATTATACGCCAGCAAATAGGGTAACTGTTTAAGCCATGAAGCATAGTAATAATTTTACTTTCCCATTATCTTGCAAACTGATTGCATCAAGTCATCAAGGAAAGTCCAACAATTTTTACACAGACTTTTATCACAATAACTTCATCAGTACTTGAGACAATTCTGCTAAATGACATTGCTAAGTTATAACATAATGGTGCTTTGACAACTGAGGTGAAAAAGAATTTGTTTTCTGACACCCTCGCCTTTATAAAGCATGCTTAATGCCGAATAATAACCTCTCACCCACATTTTGACAAATTAAACACAAGACTTTCCACCTGTGATTCAGTAATTATCCTGCCTGCTTCATTATCTTCAACCTAAGATATATCTAGTAGCTAATCTGCCAAAGGGGAAAGGTTCTTGGGCATGATTATTTAACCCACCTGTGATAACGCTTTATCCCATAGGAAATAAACAGACTTCAACAGCCCTCAACTCTCAAAATAATTATTTTAGCTTAAATACTTGAGAAAAAGAATTTACATTTAGCCCCAAACACTTCCACTTATTAAAGTTGCCAATTCCCACCACCACCACCACCCGCAAAATCATTCTGCTTCCTGGAAAAGAGCTGCACAATATATGAGGAATCATTAGATCAAGTCATACAAGTCTACCCCAAGAAAGAAACACTATATAATTTCCATGTTTCAAGTACTATATGCAACACAGGGACAATTTTCAAATGTCACTATTGTTCCTAAATACACAATAACAATTTCAAAGGTGCTAAAATTAAAGCTGAGGCTTAATATTGTATTAAATGAACAAAACCCTACTACTCACGATTTATATGGTCCATATAATAAACACCAATCTGCTGATCGTAAACAGTTTCCCATCCTAAAGGCAGTTCATCACCAACACAGTCAGCAAAAGTTAAGGGCTTCGTAATCCTACAAATATCATACAAAAAATGAAAATGGAATCAAAAGTGCAACATTCAACTATGTAATCACTATTATTATCATGAATCAGATTAGGCAAAGTATTCATAAATAGATAAACACCAGGATATGACAATCTTTTTAACATCATAACTATTACTGAATGGACAAAGTACATACTACTTTAAGAGGTGTATATTGGAAAATATCTTGCGGAACAGAAGAGACAAGAGTTTCATTTTACCTTCTAAGCGTAACAGTTTATGCTTGCAGGTCTGCCAGTTTTCCCTAAACAAAAAAGCTTGTACAGTACTTAAATTTGCTGTCACAAAGTGAACCAAGTACATGGGTTGTTGTCTTTATTTTTAATGAGAAATCAACTTTCCAGAATTTAGACTTACAAATGCCCCGAGTTACATAAAATTTGACTTACATAATGATTTTGTGTTAAAACCATGTCCCAATTTACACAATTTCCTATGGGTTTGCTTCGAGTTACATAAAGACTCCTTTTCCTATAGGTGTGTTTCAAGTTACATAAAAATTCATTTCCCTATGGGTTTGCTTTGATTTACATAAAAATTTCATTTTTCCTATGGGTTTGCTTCGAGTTATGTAAAAAATAATTTTTCCTATGGGTTTGCTTCGAGTTATGTAAAAAATAATTTTTCCTATGGGTTTGCTTCGAGTTACATAAAAAACTGATTTAAGCAAAAGCCAACGGGCAGAACAGACTTATTTTGTAAGTAGGGGTTTTACTGTAGTTTCTCATGGAAGCCTAAAAGAACCAACCATCTATTCTTCTATATTAAGGGGTTCTAATACTTCATATGATCAGAACGTACACTGCTTTCACATTGAAGTCAAACAGTAAACATCAATATCAACTCTTACAAACATCTGCATCATTATGACAAAAAGCATGAACAGACGTAATCAGCCCTGTTCAATTAACTCCACAACATACCTCTTTTTTAACTCTTAAGTCTAGTAAAAAGGTAAAGGTAAAGGTTTCCCTTGCTCGAAAGCCAGTCGTATCCGACTCTAGGGTGCAATGCTCATCTATGTTTCAAAGCCGAAGAACCAGCACTGTCTGCTTCTGCAGACATTTCCATGGTCATGTGGCAGGCATGACTAGACACCAGAGCGCACGGAACGCTGTTACCTTCCCACCAAAGTGGTCCCTATTTGTTGGAGTATGTTCTCCCACAACACCTATTTATCTAATTGCAATTTCTTGCTTTCAAACTGCTAGGTTGGCAGGAGCTGGGACAAAGATGGGAGCTCATTCCATCCTGCAGAACTCGGGAATCAAACTGCTGACCTTGAGCCTCCCAGTCAGCGTGCTTCATACCAATTTATGCTGGAAGCTAGAACAAAATTGTACACTAGAGGTTTAGTACTTTTCTAGTAAAATAGTACTTATGATATCGTGATTTGATGTTTTCATATTTATAAGCTTGCTTACATATACTGTTACAAGCTTGGACAGGAGCAAGATCTCATAACACACCATTCTATCTTTAGTCTTCAAAACCATAAAACAGGCAAGAATACCTCTGCACACCAGATGTTTATTTGTCATGATACAAGTGCTTGTTACTTTCTACATCAAGATTCGAGCTCTTCTTTTCAAGGTAAGGAGAAAGAACTAAAGGACTGTATATTCTTCTTTGCATTCCAACAGTTATGGGTGTTTGAAAGCTTCCCCATCTTGTTTTTCCACTAATTGACGATACACTTGCAGTAATTTCATAATTATCTATCTATGTATTTCTAATGGTATATAATCACCAAATCAGTCATTTTCTGATATAACTGTACAACTACTGTAATCTGAAAAGTTATTATTCTAAAAATGAAACCTTTATCTGGTTGTAAATATTAAGATTAAAACAACTCTAGCAAAAGTGAGTCTTTATGTAGAAAATCATGATTTAAATTGAGCCTTACTGACTAGTGATTTAAATCGTGATTTAAATCACGATTTAAATCTAATCTACCCTGGTTTCCCCTTTCTTTCTGCCCTTGAGGCTTCCATGTCCAAATCAGATCCAGATTTGGACATGGAAGCAGAGAGGGTTGTGGAAAGCTACAAGTATTTGCTTTGCTAATAGAGAACCAATCATATACACAAAAAGGTAAGAATAAATCACAGAGAAGCAGCTAAAGAAATTCATAAAATGCTGGATTATATTCTTTTAACCCCAAGTATATAAATAACTAGCAGAGGTTGCCCGGCATTGCCAAGCTGTTTTAAATTGTGTTAGAAGGTTACATTGTGTTAATGTTTTTAAAAAATTGCTTAGTCTGTAATTTTAATTTTTTAAATGTTTATTTATGCAAAAAATTTTGGCTTGCCTGTTATTAACTGTGATCTGCTTTTTTGGTTTTTTTGAGGATTAATAAAAGAACAAAGTATGATATAATTTTTTCAAATTGTTTTATGTAAGCGAATAATGTTTTAGTTTTTTGAATTTTTTTAATTAGTTGTACCGTAGGTCATAATTTTAATAATGTAAAAGTAAATGTTTTTTACATTCAATGTTTTTAAAATGTGTTTAGATGTTTTGGGTTTAAATTTGAGTTAAAACTCAGCACAGGATTTTTAAAAGTTTCTATTGTATTTTATTGACATATGTTTGTTATTTGTGTTAAAGTGTATTTTAGTGTAATGTTTTTGACTTGTTTTTATTGGTGTGACCTTTTGTCTAAAATTGTGAATTTCTGTTATGTTTTTGATTTGTTTTTACTCTTGTGGCCTTTTGTTTGGAGCTGTTGTGTGTTTTTGAATTGTTTTTACTATTGTGGCCAGCAGGTGGTGCTGGTAGGGGTTATTGTATTTTGACTGTTTTTTCTTTCCTGGCCTCTGGGCGGAGCTTCTTCTGGTAAGTAGTCTCTTTCTTTATTCATTTCTTTTCCAGTCCTGGTGGAGGTAGGACATCTTTTGGTAAGTTTGCTTGTTTTCTTTCTTTTGTGTGTGTGTGTGTGGGCGGGGGGGGTTGGAATTTGTATTTTTTGTCTGTTTGTTTTGTTTTTGATTGTGTTTTTGTTTACTTCATATTGTTTTTGGTGTTTTTGTTTTTGTGTATTTTTGGAAGTTTTTGACTGTTTTTAGTAATTTTAAAAAAAATTATTCATTTGGTGGTGGGGAGGGGGCGTGGTCATTGGGGGTTAGGAAGGGTGGGCTAGGTGGTGGGGAGAGGGGCATGGTCGTTGGGGGTTAGGAAGGGTGGGCTAGGTGGTGGGGAGGGGGCATGGCCGTTGGGGGTTAGGAAGGGTGGGCTAGGTGGTGGGGAGGGGGCGTGGTCGGTGGGGGATAGGAAGGGTGGGCTAGGTGGTGGGGAGAGGGGCATGGTCGTTGGGGGTTAGGAAGGGTGGGCTAGGTGGTGGGGAGGGGGCGTGGTCGGTGGGGGATAGGAAGGGTGGGCTAGGTGGTGGGGAGAGGGGCATGGTCGTTGGGGGTTAGGAACGGTGGGCTAGGTGGTGGGGAGGGGGCGTGGTCGGTGGGGGATAGGAAGGGTGGGCTAGGTGGTGGGGAGAGGGACATGGTCGTTGGGGGTTAGGAAGTGTGGGCTAGGTGGTGGGGAGGGGGCTTTATTGTGCTATGGTGCTTTGAGTGTGTGGAGTCATGAAAGTAGATCGGGGTTTCACCTTTAATATCAGTGGGTGAGGGGTTGCGACCCCCCTCTCCGCTGGCTCCCCTGGGGTTGGGAGGTTTGGGGGGCCAAACGGGTATGTCCCCCCAACCCTTCTGGACCCAGGAGACCAGGGAGAGTGGATCGATTCCCCCCCTCCTTAAAACAACTCCGTTTTTAAAGAGAAGAAACCGCTTTGTTTCTTCTCTTTAAAGACGGAGGTTTTTTTAGGAGGGGGGGAATCGATCCACTCTCCCTGGTCTCCTGGGTCCAGAATGGTTGGGGGGGACATACCCCTTTTGTCCCCTCAAACCTCCCAATCCCAGGGTAGCCAGCAGAGAGGGGAATCGCAACCCCCCCACCTACTGATATTAAAGGGGAAACTCCAGTCAGCACCTTCAGGCGCTGTTGGTGAGGTAAAGAAAGCCGGCTGGTGTGTGCTTGGCTGTGAGGCGGTGAGTTGTTTTTCTTTTTAATTTTGCGGGTGCCGGTTTCCTCAGCGTTCTGCATGCTTATGTCGCGCAGGACTCTGGGGCTTGTAGTTATGGGTTTGTGATTTGTGGTTGTGGTGCGTTTTTTTGCTGTGGCTCAATTTTGATTGGCCATGGCGCGTTTTTCAATGTTCTTTGTGGTCGCGCCTCTCAGCCTGATTGGCTGTGGTGGGCGCGGGGCAAAGAACATTGGGAAAGGAAGTTGTTTCCCTTTTTTTGTGTTTGTGGGGCTGTTGCCCCACTGCCTGTTTTCTCAATCCTTTGTTGACCTGCGGACCCAGATCGGCCGTGTGCATGAAGGGTGAGTGCAGGCAAGTAGGGCGAGGCATAGCAACCTATAGCAAGTTCCAACGGTTAACCCTTGGATTTATAGGTTAAGATGATTTACTTCAGTATGCAGCAAGTCTAGGACTATTTTTGAAAGACTCTTGGACCAGTTAACTGAACACATTATTGGCAGTGCAGGATTATTTCTCCGACTCTAAAAATCTTGATCAATTCAGCTCAGACTTCTGATATTAGGAAAAAGTATTAATCATGGATTTCAAAGGGTACCTTCACAACTTTAAGGCTAGAAGGACAGGTTTCACTTACCAGTAACTGTCGTTCTTCGAGTATGTAGTCTGTGGATTCACACTCTGGGTTCTGCACCTGCATGGGAGCCATTTGGGAACTTCAAAGCTTATTGGATAAAACTTTAGATTAGGGACCAGCCACCATCTCCACCCACCTTTGGTGCCATTTTGTGCTCTTTCCCTCAGTAATATTTTAGCTGTACGTAGGAATAAGAGGAGCATCTCATCCATGCAGCTAGAAGAGAAGAACGGTGGTTAGTGTGAATTCACAGACTACATACTCGAAGAACGACAGTTACTGGTAAGAGAAACCTGTCCTTTTCCTTCGTGTAGTCTGTGAATGCACATTCTGGGAGATTAGCAAGATCACTTACTTGGACGGTGGGCACCTGTAGAGGAGATGAAACCGAACAGTGCATCACAGGTGAGATGTCATCGTGGAAGAAAAAGAACGAAGGCCAGCTGTGAGAACCACTCTGCACAGCTTGGTGTCGGGGATAGGCCGAGTATCCAGTCTGTAATGTTTAGCAAAAGTCATTGGTCTAGACCATGTGGCTGCTTGCAAATCTCTTCCATAGGTATGCCCTCTAAAAAGGTCATAGAAGTGGAGGTAGCTCTTGTGGAATGAGCTCGGACATGTGGTGGTGGCTTAAGGGATGAAATGTCATAAGCCAGATAGATGTTACTTGAAACCCATTTCGAGAATCTTTATGAAGCCAGTGGATTCCCTTTGCACTTTCCTACATATTGTATAAATAAACGTGATTTCCGAAACTCAGTTGTTTGTTTTGTGTAAAAAAGCAATGCTCTTTTGACATCCAAGGAGTGCCGTGCCCTCTCCTGCTCAGAGGTTGGGGCAGGGAAGAAAGTTGGCAGAATAATCTGCTGGGCCAGATGGAAATCTGAGAGAACTTTCACTAAGAAGGTAATATCCGGATGAAGGACAACTCTATCCTGATAAAACTTTAGAAACGGTGGGTCGAAATGGAGGGCTATTGACTCACTAGCCCTTCTCACAGATGAGATGGCCACTAAGAATGCTGTCTTCCAGGAAAGAAGCCTGAGATCTGCGGATGCTAAGGGCTCAAAAGGTGGTTTCATGAGGGTATTGAGCATGATGGTCAACGACCATCGTGGTGGAGGGATTTTCACTCATGGGAACGAATGTTTTAGTCTGATGAGGAAACGTTTCATGGTTCTGTCTCTGAACAAGTAAGACTTGGGTGGAGAGTGTGCCACCACGGCTGCAAGATGGATCCTGATGGACGAGCTTGAGAGTCCCAATTAAGCAAGGTGGTGCAGATAAGTCATAAGAGATTCCATTGAGGCACCGGATAGGATTTGCACTTTTTCTGCAGCAAATGGACGAAACCATGCAAATTTAGCAGTGTACAATTTCATAGTGGTTTTTCTTCTCTTGTTGATGATTTCTAAGAGTCTGTCGCTGTGTACCACACCGTCAAATGGAGGCTGGGAAGGTCAGCATGGAAGAGCAGGCCCTCCTCCAGCTGGAGGAGGGACGGTTTCATCGGGAGAGTCATGAAGTCTGTGGAGACGGTTCTTGAGTATTGTGTACCAAGGCTGCTTCGGCCAGGCCGGGGCAATCAGTATTCCTCAGGTTCCTTGCTGTTGAAACCGTAGGATCACCTTCTGGATCAAAGGGAACGGAAGGAAAGCATACACCAGACTGTAATTCCATGGGACCATGAAAGCGTCCCCTTCTGACAGTCGTCCTATCCCTGCTCTTGAGCAGAACACCTTACACTTGGAGTTTCCGGAATCGTGAAGAGATCTATGTCCGGAACTCCCCACCTCTGACAAATTGTCAGAAAAACCTCTTGGTCCAGTTCCCATTCATGGGTAGTGGTGGTCTTCCTACTGAGGAGGTCTGCAGTGGTGTTTAGCTCTCCGCTGTTATGAATCCCGATTGGAAAAATGTGGGATTCAAGGCACCATTCCCACATTTTGACTGAAAGGTAAAGGAGGTTCTGTGATCATTTTGTACTGATGTATTTTTTTACTGTATTTATTGTATATTTAAGGAATTTGATATGTATTATTGATTTTGTTTGATTTATTTACTTTGCATTATTGTATTGCTCTGTACTGCTTTGCCACAGTTGTTTTTGCCGCTTTGAGTCACCCTTGGGTTGAGGGAAGCGGGGTAAAAATAAAATTATGATAATGATGGTGATGATGATCTGGTTCCCCTTTGTCTGTTGTGGTAGGCAATCACAGTAGTATTGCCTGAAGTGATCTGCACTACCTGGCCCCTTATCAGTGGTTGAAACGTTTTCATCGCCTTCCAAATGGCCAGTAGCTCCAAGTAATTTATATGGTGTTGCTTCTCCTGCGGCGACCACATGTTGTTTATTCGGAGCCCTGACAGGTAAGCACCCAGACTCTAGTGCTTGCATCTGTAATAATCTGCATGGTTGTTACGGGATGGTAAACCCCATAGCGGCAGAATAGTTAGCAGCCCGAAGTGAGAGGGACATGTTGGCATAAATTTTCCGGCCGAGGGAATCTAGCTTCTTTCCCTCCCTGGATGCAGGAATCAGAAAACCACTGGCAGGGGTTTTACCTTGTGATGTCTTTACCACTCTTGAGTATGGCATGGGATGGATTTGGAGAAATTCCGCCTCCTCTCCCAAGATTTTGTATAGTCCATCCACTTGCATCGAGATGGAGTGTGCAGACAATGGCTTCTTCCAGACTGCTTTTGCGGAATGGGAGAAAATTGAAAGGAGAGCCAAATGTTCATCCACATTTCATGGACCTTGTCCACGAAAGGGAGTGGCAGGTGTTCTGCCTTAATATTAAGGGACGTCCCATGCCTGGTGGGGAGAGCTGTAAAGGTCCTCTGGTCTTCAGGCTGTTTCTCTTGCTTATCCCCGATTTGGTCCTCGGGAGTCTTCTCGGCCTGGACAACAGCCTTGCCCTCTCCATCAGATGAAACTGTAGAATGGGCCAACCCCCTCCAAGATGGTGGGGGTGGGACATAGGCCTCTGCATCCGAGTCAGACCAGTACTGCCTGGCTGTTCTTGACGCAGTATCTTGAGTAGACTCAGGGGATTGAGTCGGAAGCCTGTGGCTAACAGAAGCCTGTCGTGTCTCATGTCTGGACCTTTTAGCTGGCGGTTTGGAGGAAGGACCGTCTGTGCACTTTTGTGAAGGCTGCTCTGGTAGCAATTGAGAAGAAGCTGAGACAGTTTGGGAAGAGGCTGGAACGAATCCCACAAGACGATCTCCAATCTGCTTTGCCAAGTTATCAAATAGTGGGGTAAGCAAGGCCTGGAACTGTTGAAGTTGTGGAGGTTTAGCTGGTGTCTCGAGGTGGACCCCTTGTTGGTGTGGACTTCCTTGAGGTGGTCAGAGGAAAGCACCATGAGGTGGAGGAGGCAGAGGCGATTCCTGGGTCGGTAGAGATGAAGGCTT
Organism: Bradypodion ventrale; assembly: GCA_035047345.1. Classification (NCBI taxonomy): domain Eukaryota; kingdom Metazoa; phylum Chordata; class Lepidosauria; order Squamata; family Chamaeleonidae; genus Bradypodion; species Bradypodion ventrale. The sequence goes on along the minus strand of JAWDJE010000003.1, from coordinate 260,961,493 downwards.
TTCTGGAGAGATTGTAGGGGTTGGAGATGGAGAGGAGAAATGTCCCTCCAAATATGTGGTCCTGGCTAAAATAGCAAATGCAGTGGGCGACGGTGGAGGAGATTGTACTGGATGTGGTGTAGGGGGAAGAGAATGATGCGGTTTCAACTTTTTCTTCTCCCTTTCTGAGTCTTCTTCTTTTTTCAAAAATGTTCAGCAGTGGTCGATGCTTCATGGGAAGTAGAGGGTTCCTCAGCACAAGTAGCTTGAGAAGCCACGGAGTGTGGAGATAGTGTCGATGCCATTAGGTGGACCTTAAGGTGTTTGAGGTGATTTTTCAGCGCCAACTTGGTGAAACTGCGGCAGACGGAGCACGAGTGTACCGCGTGACCTTTGCCGAGACAAAGAAGGCACTTGTCGTGACGGTCAGTGCTTGGAAATTTGTTGTTGCAAGCAGGACACCGCTTAAAATCTGCTGAAGAGGCCATTTAATGGCACGCAAACAAAGAGAATGCCTCCTCGGGCAGGGGGGAAATTGTTCTGTAGTTTGTCAATACTAAACTGCCCCAAAGACAAGAAATCTGTAAGGAAAGTCTGAAGGTGGACCAAGAGGATGGAATCCCCCCCTTTTTTTTTTTGAAAATTGGCTATCTGGAAGAAGGCTTAGAAAAAAAATTGTAAACTCTTTCAAAAGGCTCCTGCTACAGCAGCGGGGGAAAAACTGAGGAAAAGAGCACAAAATGGTGCCAAAGACAGGTGGAGGTGGTGGACGGTCCCTAATCTGAAGTTTTATCCAATTAACTTTGAAGCTCCGAAGTGGCTCCCGCGCAGGCACAGAACCCAGAGTGTGCATTCACAGAGTACACAAAGGAGAAACCTAGATTCCTTTTAACACGACCAATTATACAATTTTTCTGTTACAATCAGTTGTGGAATACTACCTGTAATATGTATGGGTTTCTCCCAAGGTACTGCTGTTATCTTGAGAAAGTTTAATTCTACCAAATGATTTTCTCCCATTATTCTTCTAAGATACTGAATAACAAAATCATATTATACTATCAGCTATTTCTAGATGATACATTCCTTAAAGGACTACAAAAACCTTCACCCAAGCCAGTGCTCTGTGGAGGTGTGAAGATCCATCTCTCACCATTCCAAAATCAAGAAGACTGGACTATACCTTTAGAAATGTTAAATTGCAACTTACAAATGTTGCTAAATACTTGTACATGGTGCTAAATACCAAATTCAGGGAAGAGCTAAATTAAAGACCATGAAATTGTCATTTATTACTTACCATAGAATTTATAAAACTTGATTCCAAGTTATTTTCATAAAATCCAGAAATTTTCTGCCTATCAGTTGCCTTCTCCCCTAAACCCAAAGTATCATTAAGCTAAAAATAGAAAATCCTATTTCCTCTTATTATTTCCCTTGTAGTTCCCAAGCTCTAGAAGTGTTTGTTCAGTATATCAACTTCCTATGTTTGTATTTTAAAAGGACCAATACCAAGAACACTCGTCCTGACTACCACAAATATCTTTGGAAATCAGCCCATTTTAGGTATTTTTCCTCAGAGTTTAATCACTGCAACAAAAATGATAAAAGGAATCCATTTTTATCTTTAAGGCACACACTCCTCCCCAAAGAGAAGCAATTAATCAACAGTACAGAACAAAACGTCTTACACAAATCCTTATGTAAATTATAGGATCTTTATAAAAATTCATTTTTCATTCATTTACTCTATTGTCTATTCTTAGAAATGCATCTTATATTTCACTGGAAACAAACTAAAATGCAGATCCTCCTCCTATAATTTAATAATAACTGTTCAATGTAAATGTTTAAATAATATGACTGTTTTGTGTCCATTTACATTCATATATAAGCTGCAGTGGCTCAAGTGGTTAAGACGCTGACTGGAAGGTGGAAGGTCAGCAGTTCAAAACTCGAGTACTGCAGGATAGAATGAGCTTCTGTTTTTGTCCCAGATCCTGCCAGCCTAGCAGTTTGAAAGCAAGAAATTGCAAGTAGATAAATAGGAACCACTTCGGAGGGATGGTAAGGAGCATTCCGTGCACTCTGGTGTCGAGGCATGCCTGCCACGTGTCCACGGAAACTTCTGCAGACACAGACAGCACTGGCTCTTTGGCTATAAACAGAGATGAGCAATGAACCCTGGAGTTGGACATGACTGGCTTTCGAGCAAGGATGAACTTTATCTTTACTATTGCTGTACCAGTACAATTCAGTACCTACAATTTACTTCACAAGTTCTTCATATCATGGTGTCTACCCCTCTTTCCTTCCAGGCCAATGGACTCCAAAACGGTATGCAGTCATGCCAACACACTTAACAGGACCCATAGTTACGGGTTATACTATACCATGTACCCTGACTAGACGAGAAGCCTTGGATTTGATACTGTACTCAGCTTTTCAAAAGAGAGATTTTACAATTTCAACAATGTAACTGTTGCACAATTTAATACTGAACATATCAAAGAGTCTCCTACACCCTTCCACAGACAAACACATAACCCAAATATGAAATGGCACCTTCAAGTTCATGTACTCCCCTCACCAGGACAAAATACCTGGGTGTACTTCTGAGCTAATATGGCCCAACGCACTTTCAACGAAGGCCACACAAGCCACACGAGCTTTCATTTTGCACAATGGATATTCAATTGAGCTGATGTGTTATTAACAAAAGTACTGTATACATAATTAGGCACAGAACTGAAATAAATATTACAGTAAAGAGCAAGAGGAATTAGCCCTCGGTTTTTAAAATTATTTTGAACTTTCATGACATTCACAAATACTGTAGTGATTTTTAACAAGAAACACAAGCTGTTACAGTTCTGTTTCTAAGGGTGTAAGGATTCCCGACTATCTGAATCCAGGAATTACATCCAGATTAACTGTTCAACTATTAAATAATCTAAATAAAAAAGCTGCCATCAGGTTCCTACAACCTTCCCAGATAGAGAGCTACTACAGGCTCAAGTGGCTAAGACACTGACTGGGAGGCGGAAGGTCAGCAGTTCGATCCCCGAGTACTGCAGAACGGAATAAGCTCCCATCTTCGTCCCAGTTCCTGCCAACCTAGCAGTTCGAAAGCAAGGCATTGCAAGTAGATAAATAGGGACCACTTTGGTGGGAAGGTAACAGCGTTCTGTGCGCTTTGGTGTCTAGTCATGCCTGCCACATGACCATGGAAACATCTGCAGAAGTAGACAACGCTGGTTCTTCGGCTTTGAAACAGAGATGAGCACTGAACCCTAGAGTCGGATACAACTGGCTTTCAAGCAAGGGAAACCTTTACCTTACAGGCATCTCAGTTCTAAATTAAAACACTTGCCGATACTCAGATAGTATAAATTTATTAGATATACACTTTATAAAACCAATTACTTTTTATTAAACAATACTAAAAATTGGGATGATACAGAAAATATATGATTATTTGCACTGGATCATTGTACCCGTTAATACTGAGCTGTTTTAACTTTAGCATTGTAAATGACAATGAAACACAGATTAATCCATAATAAAAGTGTTCTCTTGTTCCTTGAAATTTTGAAGTTTTCACCTTCCTTCCTTTCCTTTCAGCATGTAGTTTTAGACTTATGGAATATGTTTCATGAAAATAAGTCATGTGCATTTTTATTTTATTTTTACTATAAAGAGCATTTCTAATCACAAATAATGCAGGACAATATTATGATCCATTAAACTAAAAAAATTAGAAAGGTAGCATACAATGTGACAGGTAATTTTTGAACAGCTCCTTCTACTTTTCCCGAACTCACTGATTTAAAAATAGAAAATATTTGGGGAATCCATTTCAAAAGTGGAAAAGACTTTATGTCTGCCTACCACCTGCTGTATAAGCATACTACTGATTCTGCAAGTACTATTCTTCATCAAGGGCCTGGAAAAGAGAAAAGTCTGTGTAATTTTCATCAAAAAATCAGGACAAAATAACAGGACAAGCAAGCCAGGAGTTCAATCATGCAAGTAAAGAAGAATAACATAGCATACATATTATTTATTTATTTATTTTCTTAAATTTATATCCCGCTTCTCTCGAACCAATGGAACAACTCTAAGCGGCTTACAGAAGATTCAAAAACACAATATCAAAGGCACACAATTCAAAAAGCACAGTATAACAATAATAAATCAAAAATACAATATTAAAGATGCAATTAACAACAAAAAATCACAAGAAATCACAAGAAATATCCAAGACCACCCACGAAATCCCCTGCCTTTAAAGTCCTCCAAGTCCAAGGGCGAGGGGGAAGACGGGCCCAAAGAACACCAGCCAGGTGGAAAGGCCAGGTGGAGAGGCCGGTGGAATGGCCCTCTCTTTGCCCCCACCGGGGCAGGACGCACAGCGGCAGCAGGCTCACCCGGGCGCCCCTCGCCTTTTAAGTCCAAGGGCGAGGGGGAAGGTGGGGCCATATTGTGAATGGTTCTACGTCTAGTGGAGACAGTCAACTCTCTCCCTTCCATAATCAAATCTCAGATGCAAAGCTTCTACAAACATACTCTTTAGCGACTTTCAACTATTTACAATAAAACTATTGGAAGCACATTACTTCAATGTTTATACAAAAAAACTCTCGCTCGCTCGCTCCCTGTTATGTCACAAGAAAGAATAAAAACCTTCTTAATTCTTAGCTCTTATTTTGAGAAGTCTTGGGACCATTCCAGGGTCAACTGCAAAGTCTTTATGGATAAATCCAAATATCTCCTTTGCTGTTGCAAACCTGTTTGCCACTGGTATTCTCGCTCTTGCTCCAGCCCTCTGATGGATGGGTTTGTTCTCTACAGTCTCTCTTCCCCTTAGTAGGAGGGTATATGAACCTCTGAACATCTCCTTAGTAGGGATACTGCCTTTTTTGGGAATATGAAACTTGTCAAAAGCACCAATCCAGGTGTCTTCTCTTGTCACATCTACCCAGTTCCTCTATTCACAGCTTTTAAGTAGACAATATCTTCTGCTTCACATTCCTTTTCCCCCTCCATGGCTTCTAAAGGAAAAATCCCCTGGACACACATGTCCCTTCTTTCTCGACCAAAACCACTCTATTCTACTTCAGCCCTCTTCTCACTCGTGTCTCCCATCTCATTTCCTCCCCTTTTCCAATGCTTATACCACCTGGAAGGAGCCACCCGTTATTTCCTTAGTCATTAATTTCCTTAGCCAAGCATGCAGAATATTCCTGGGATCTGAAAAGTGGGGGCAACAGCTCATCACCCAAGTTGGGAGCCTCCTGACTCTCGTTTTCACACACATATTTGAAATAAAAGAGAGTAAAGAAGATATAACACAACAAAATGCTAATAAATGTAACCTATCCATGCTATTCATACTGAGTAATACAAAAACGCAAATTAACACATAGCAGTGCTCTTGTTTCATAGAAGGATGCCATCGCATATTGAGAATCATTTCCCAATCATCCTTAACTTTTCATATCCTACATCAGTGATGGTGAACCTTTTAGAGACCGAGTGCCCAAACTGCAACCCAAAACCCACTTATTTATCGCAAAGTGCCAACACGGCAACGGGGAAGGGATCACTCCCATTGGGCTGCTGGGCAGAGGGGTGGGGCGAACTCTGTGCTGAGGTGACTGCACGAGTGCCCACAGAGAGGGCTCTGAGTGCCACCTCTGGCACATGTGCCATAGGCTGGCCACAACTGTCCTACATCCTACCAATCATTCTATAAAAATAACCTGTTTGTTTTTCTGATTAAAAAGGGAAAAGCCCACTTTTTCTTACAAGCAGATATATGTTTATAGAAATGGTGTTTTGTTGTTGTTGACACAGTTGAGTCTGACCCTTTGTGATCCCTTGGACCGCCACTCGCCAGGCGCTCCTATCCTCTGCCATTCTCCACAGCCCAGACAGATCTAGACACATCATGTCAATTATGCCATCCAGCCACCTCATCCTCTGTCGTCCCCTTCTTCTTTTGCCTTCAATCTTTCCCAGCATCTTTCCCAACATTATGTTATAATATTCTTAATCTATGAGGAATTGATTAGTAGCAGGAATATGACATTTGGAGAAATACTGTGAAGATTCACAGCACAAAAAGAAGTGTAGTAAAGGTAAAGGTTTCCCTTGCTCAAAAGCCAGTCTCTAGAGTTCAGTGCTCATCTCTGTTTCAAAGCTGAAGAGCCAGCGCTGTCTGCTTCTGCAGATGTTTCCGTGGTCATGTGGCAGGCATGACTAGACACCGGAGAGCCCAGAGCGCTGTTACTTTCCCACTGAAGTGGTCCTTATTTATCTACTTGCAATTTCTTGCTTTTGAACTGCTAGGTTGGCAGGAAATGGGACAAAGACAGGAGCTCATTCCATCCTGCAGTACTCGGGAATCGAACTGCTGACCTTCCCGCCTCCCAGTCAGCGTCTTAGCCACTTGAGCCACTGCAGTCTCTAAAAAGTCCTTAAAAAGCAGTGTAGTGGATACCTTTTTATTGCATTACTAAAATGTTAAAAACAAAAACCTGTATCCCATGCTACTTCTACGTCCTAATACCAGTACATTTATTGCAGGCCGAGATCCATGATCCTACACCATAGTGAAGTTTTCCAAGAATGGCTAGATTCTTAATCTTTTTTCCAAACGTGCTCAGCTAGATTAGTGTTCTTTAACAAAGAATATACCAAACAGAAAAAGTACTACATTGACCACAATCATATTACTTAAATTTACCAGCATAAGTAAAATGGCATCAAATCATGCAGCTGGTATGGGATGAGAAATGCAATACAGTGGACCCCCGCTTTACTGACAATCCACCGACTGGAAAACTTGCCTCAAGGAAAGAAATCTACAGGAAATGATGGTCCGCTTCAAGGGGGGGAAATTGCGATAAAATCATGGGTTTCCCCCATGGGTTTCAATGCATTCCTATGGGAAACCACAGTTCACTTTAAGGGGAAAATTGCTATAAGGAAAGCCCTACACAACGGATTAATTCCTTAAAGCAGGGGTCCACTGTACTTGATTTATTTTTTAACTAGGTCCAGTTCATTGCAGTGGTCTGAGCTGTTTGGCTTATCCAGGGAGGCATACGTACCATGATTCTGGCCACTATAGGGAAGTTCCAGTTAGCTACATTTAAAGTAGACTGTAACACATCATTCACTAATTATATTTGACTTTGTTATTATGTGCTATCAAGTCAGAATCAACTTATAGTGACCTTAATGGGGATTTAAAGGCAAGTGAGAAGGAGTGGCTTTAACAGTTCAACATTTCCAGTGAGTTTCCATAGCTAAGACACAGGGTTTGAACCTGGGCTCCTGAGTTCTAGTCCATCAATCTATCCACTACACCACACTGGGTATCCCCTAATTAAAACAGAACTAAGTAAATAAAAATGCATTTATATTTTTTGTCTATTTTTGTGTGGTTTTTGTATTTTAATTAAATAAAACCATCAGTAAAATTATTTGTAAATTGTAATTTTAACAACTACTTTCTAGTAACACCAATGTTGTTACTCTGTCTGCCATCCCACCACCATCATATCAAATCTACAATTCAAACTGTAAATACTTATAGCATCGTCAGGCATATTGCACAAAAATTAAGCTCCAGTTTTAGACTTTACATTCTCAGGATCCAAGATCACTGCAGATGGTGATTGCAGCCATGAAATAAAAAGGCAACTAAATTCTTGGGAGGCAAGCTATCAGAAACCTGGGGAATAAAGTTAAAAGTAGAGACGTCACCTTGCAAGAAAAAGTCCGCACAGTCAAAGCAATAGTATTTCTGGTAGTAATGTATGGTTGTGAGAGCTGGACCATAAGGAAAGCTGAGCGCAGAAGAATAGACACCTTTGAGAAGTGGCACTGGAGGAGAATTTTGAGAGTACCCTGGACAGCAAAGAGAAGAAATAGGTCAATCTTAAAAGAAATCAACCCCGACTGCTCCTCGGAAAGTCAAATATTGAAGATGAAGCTAAAGTACCGTATATATTCAAGTGTAAACCAAGTTTTTAGTAAAGGTAAAGGTTTCCCTTGCTCGAAAGCCAGTCGTATCCGACTCTAGGGTGCAGTGCTCATCTCTGTTTCTAAGCCGAAGAGCCAGCACTGTCTGCTTCTGCAGACGTTTCCATGGTCATGTGGAAGGCATGACTAGACACCGGAGCGCACGGAACGCTGTTACCTTCCCACCGAAGTGGTCCCTATTTATCTACTTGCAATTTCTTGCTTTCGAACTGCTAGGTTGGCAGGAGCTGGGATGAAGACGGGAGCTCATTTCCGTCCTGCAGTACTCGGGAATCGAACTGCTGACCTTCCGCTTCCCAGTCAGCGTCTTAGCGACTTGAGCCACTGCAGTTCCCTGCAAGTTTTTAGCCCCCCCCCCCAAAAAAAAAGGCTCGGCTTATACTAGAGTCAATGACCACAGGGGTCCCAAGACTGCATCGGATTGAGATGTGCTAACAATTTAATTAGTTTTACCAAATTTAATGTATTTTGATTATTGAAACTCACTAGCAGCTGCTGCATTTCCCACCTTCGGCTTATGCTCGGGTCAATCTATTTCCCTGGGTTTTCGGGTCAAAATTAGGTACCTCAGCTTATGTTCGGGTTGGCTTATACTCAAGTATATACAGTACTTTGGACATCAAATGAGAAAAGAAGATTCACTTGAGAAAGCCTTGATGCTAGGAAAGGTCAAGGGCAAAAGAAGAAGGGGTGGCAGAGAATGAGATGGCTAGATGGCATTGTTGACGCAATGGACAAAAAGCTGGACGGGTTGAGGAGGATGGTGGAGCATGGGGTGCCTGGTATGCAGTGGTCCATGGAGTCGCAAAAGTTCGGACATGACTATGTGACTGAACAACAACATAAAAAGCCAATAAATGAATAAAACATCAAAAGTGATACATTAAGTAAAAATTATGTATGGTTAAATAAAAGTTATGTATATCATTTGTTTCCCCACAATTTCTAGAAAAAATTATCTTCCATTATTGTTTTTCAATCTGATAATATTACTTCAAACTTCATTCTAGAGACAAAGAAAAACAAAGAGAAAGGCATTGAATATATCTCATTTTAAAAGTCTCCAGAAGTCCTATTTAAAAGATGATTTTTCTGGGTGGAACAAAATTAGCTGCCAGTCTGGAAATGTCATAACAGCTGAATATTTTGACAACACCCTTGTACCAACATATCTTTTAATGCCATATCAGCTATGGAATCCACATTTAGAACATTTGTTCTAAATGTTATAATCATTTTGGAAAATATAAATATAAATTGTTCATAACTACACAAAAATCACACTTCATTACATGGACGTATTCCAGTGTATCACATTTTGACAACAGGAATGAAGCCAGTTTTACTACCGGTTCTCCTGAACTGGTCCGAACTGGCTAGAGCCCACCACTGCTGCTATGGTAATAGAGTAGACCAGTGGTGGTGAACCTTGGCATTCCAGTTGTTCTTAGACCTCAATTACCAGAAGCCCAAGTCAGCACTTCTGTGAATCAGTGCTTCTAGGAATTAAATTCAAGAACAGCTGGAGTGCCAAGGTTCTCCACCACTGGAATAGACCATACTGCCAGCGACTCAACACTGAGTGTCAAGCGGCAGTTAACTAACCTGACAACCCTGAGGACATGGCCTTGGGTACCAAAGTCCACAGAGAAGGGTGATGGTACGCGTGGATTAAATTCCACTTGAAACCATCTTGATGGAGAGCAGCAGCTTCATTAATACTGGCCTGGGACTGATGAGGACTTTGCGTTCCAAAAGGGCTCAGGACCAGAAAGTGACTCACAGCACAGGATCAGTGATAGAAGTGTCACGCTGCGATGAGGAAAGCAGATGAAAAGCCTCTGCATTATATTCTCAGGACAGTCTTCATGGCCGATCGTCATGATGATCGCCTATATTCGAATATGGTAGAAGTTATTTTCAGTTTCTTTTTAATCATGTCAGAAGCACACAAAGGTGCTTTCTGAGTTGAAAGGATTTTTGCTGGAGGAACTCCGCACAGAGGATGCCAGAAGGAGGCTCCTTTCATGTCCCCAAGATCTTTTCCCACTAAAGTGTTCCCTATTTATCTATTTCTTGCTTTTGAACTGCTAGGTTGGCAGGAGTTGGGACAGAAAGAGGCACTTATTCCGTCATACAGTACTCAGGTCTTGATCTGTTGACTTGCCAACCTTTCTGTTAACAAGGTGAGCTTCTTAACCACTGAACCACCACAGTCCCTGCTATTCCAGGTGATTAATCATAAAAATATCTAGATACAGAAAATCTTTTTCAGAAATTTAAGCAGTAGTGTACTGCTCCAGGTTCCCACCGGATCCCGGGAACCGCTAGCGGAAATTCCCCCAGGCCACGCCCACTTGACTGGCCATGCCCACCTCCCTACCTCAGGCCATGGTGTGGCCGGCCAAGTGGGCATGGCCCACAGTTAGCCACACCCACAGAGTTAGCCACACCTAGGGTGGGGGTAGTAAATTTTTTTGCAGTATATCACAGAATGTAAGGAACTTCTTATACTACTGTAGAAATGTCACTTTTTGTTAAGGGATGTCTTCCTGACACTATCCTTTAGGGAAACTTACCAGTTCAATCCACAATCACAGCTTGAAAAGTATCTTAGAAATAAAGTACTTTTTGAAGTGAAATAAAGAAGAGTGTGTATACTGAATCGAATTCCACATGACATATATTGGGGGGAAATTATTTTGACCACCTAAACAAAAATACACAGGGGTCTTTGGGAAGAAATCAGGGATGGGTTGGCTCAGCAAGTGAATTTCAGTCCAACAGTAATTGTAATGAATTTCTATAAGGCCTACTTCCAGGTAAGCATGGAGAAGAATGAAGGAAAAAATGTGGTACAATCTCATGTGGACTGTCAATTGCCAGTCATTGTCAAATGCACTTTAAATGGGAGGAAGGAGTAAAGTTACAGAAACATATCTGGCAGAACTGAACAGGCTTTTTGCACTCACCTGGGCAAAATACAATTTCAGCTGATGGAACACTTGATGTACAAAGTCTAACTGGGTTGCCAAACCTATCTTTTTACATGTACAATGGTTCTCAGTGAAAGTGAAATAGTTTTGATTTTGAAAGAGAAATAGTATGAACATGACTATGCTGTATGTAAGTAATATTTTGCTATTTTTCCTGAAATTACTGGCACAAGAATATATTTTATTCCTCAGCTCATAAATACCACCTCAGAGTTTCTTAATATTGTTTTAATACTAGAAAGCACATGTTTGTTCTGCTTGCCAAGAATAAGATATAAAAAGCAAAACTGCATATCTTATTAAATAAAAATAAAAATTCTTGCATTAGCCCTTCAATCAAAATGTAGACAAGAATTAGGCAATGACTTAGAATTTCATATCACTGTATTTAAATGCTATATTTAACTATGAATTCAATAAAGCACAAGATGAACATCCTACTTTATTTTGAAGCAAGTAATTGATATTATGGAAAGGACACTGTGTGCATCTACATATTTGATTTGCTATAAATATCTCAACTAATGCTAGTGTACAAAATAATAATAAAAATGGAGCAACATATTTAAAAATACTTTCATTCTTTTCCTCTCTTCAACAAAACAAACGCATCATAGCTTTTCCATGCCTAGGAATATATTTTTAAAAACATATACATCTGAGTCTATTTGAAAAACATAAAACCTCTGAATTTGTAGCCTTGCATTATGGAAGATTCTATTTATGGTAAAGGAAATTAAATGTGTTTTCATGGGCAGGATACATTTTCCACTCAACCATACTAAATACTTCAGAATGTATTTTCAAATTTAATCACATACTCTTAGACCTCATGTTGTAGCATGACAACAGCCCGTTACATTTTTCTCTCCATGAACGTAGTCCAAAAATTCATAAATCTTCTAAAAAGGTATAAACTGATTTCAGAGCAGAACATACAAAATTAACCTTGTTCAGAATAACTTTGCAAGTGTCAAAGGCCTATTGATGTTCTGCAAAGCCTGCTACATGCTCTGGTTCACATGAGACAAACAAAAAGTTTGCCATGGATCTTAAGAAATATATGCTACCAAAATCTGGATCATGTGCCTGAGCAGATGAGGATGATGTAAAGGAATACCTGTAGATATTTTGTGTACCATTTAGCAGTTTGATGCTGAGACAGAGATGTCATGCATTGCTTTTCTGTTTCTGGAATGCAAAACCCTAGTGAGAGAATGTTCCCATCCTCATAGGCCCATGATGGTGAACCTTGACACTCCAAGTGTTCTTGGACTTTAATTTCCAGAAACCCAAGTCAGCACTCCTGCTGATCAGGGCTCTGGGAACTGAAGTTCAAGAACAGCTGGAGTGCCAAGGTTTGCCATCACTGTCAATTTCTTCCTAGTTATGCACCTACTAAAACTCTAGAACTAACCTTGTTATCTTCCCTCCACTCTTACCTTGTTTTCACAACCAATGAGGAAAACAGGCTTTCGTGCAGGAAATTGGACATAGTAGAAAAGGATTTTCATTTAACAAACACTTTCCCTGCCATTTGAATAACTGAGTGCAAAACAGTGCCTCAATCTCCATCAATCTTATGGAAGTTTAGATCCTACACAAGCATAACCAGAAAGTAAATCTCAATCAACATTACTAAAATTACTACTGGTCTAAAAGTGTAGGTGGGACTGATTAGATCTGACTGCAATAGAGGAATGAAAGGTATGCTTCAGCTAGTTAACTTCAGAAAGCATAGCAGTTGGAAAGAAGACCCGAACACTAGGTCATCATAATCACCGAAGGCCATGCCAAGGCATTTTTGTTCTGGCAGGGAAATATGAACCTTTAAACAGGTTTTATTTAACAACACAATGCTCCATGCATAACCAAAAATATAAAAAAATTAACTTTGAGTTGCTTAATGGAATAATACTGTAATTGAAAACTGAAGTTTGGGGAAAACACTATTAAAGCAGGTTTGCTTTAGTTTAGAAAAAATACATTTAAAAGTTATTAAATTATATCCTATGATAGTGGTGAGGAACCTATGGCACGTGTGCCAGAGGGGGCACTTAGAGCCATCTCTGTGGGTATATGCACTGTTGCCCCAACACAGAGTTCGCCCCATCCCTCTGCCCAGCAGCCCAATGGGAGAGCTTCCTCCTTCCCCCCCAGCAAACAATTCGCCCCGTCCCTCTGCACCACAGACGGCAACCTGTTGAGTTTGGGCACTCAGTCTCTAAAAAGTTTGCCATCACTGTCCTATGACCTTTGATATAATCCATTCAAAAATCAAACCTTTAAAATCTTGACAAAATTACACAAGTAACAGTATCAGTTACTGCAAATTCCTCTATTTTGTGACAATATATCAAAATTTATATCACACAGACAAATTGATAGCAAGAATCCTGTTTGCACTTTATACCAGAAAAGGCCAACACTTTCATCATATTTTTTTCAGGAAAATAAAATTTCAATCTCCCCAAAGGTCACAAGGCAGCCCCGGGGGGGGGGGGGGGAGTGAGGGATACAAGATAGAGAGAAGTCATTAATATCAAAACAATTAATCATCATTGCTAGGATGACTCCAGTGCTGTGGCAATTTTTAAAAAAATCAAAGGTTCTCCCCTTCCTCTACCCCTAACAACTTCCTCACAATGAAGTATATTCCACAGGAGCTTGGAAACAATCGGGTAGGATCAGAAATTTTTATTTTCAAAGTTTGCCACAGTTGATAACATCATCCACCTTAAGTGGTGTAACTCACTGAACTACAATAGTCATAATGACCCTTCAATAATTTGGATAGCGTTTCAATAACCAAGGAGCCAGAGGTACTGACACACCACTGTAATGTCAGAAATACTGATTATGGCTAAGACAAAAACACCAAAGACCTCCCCACACACACAAGATTAACAAATCCAAAAAATTCACTGGCAATCTCCAATCTGCACAATTTTCTCCAAGACCTTATAATCCCTGCGACCACTGGATAACTAAGCCATGTATAAAATGAGCTCCTATAAAGTGAAGGAGTGGTCAGCTTGAAGTTTTGTCTCTTTTACTTTACCAGAAGTCTGGCTCTGACAGTGATCAGCCCTTAGCCAGGGAAAGATGCAGAAAAAAGCTGCAGCTGAGACACAAGCAAGCTAGAACTCATTACCCAAGAAGGCTCCCAGCTGATATCCATTAGCTGGGAGGCTCTTAAGCAAGCTCGTTCCAGAATTCAAGCATTGGTATAATTCTTCTGTGCAAAGACCGATACCCTGTTGACTTCAGATACCTCTTGAGATTGCCTTCCTAGGCCTTGACCTGACTGTTATGACCTGACTTCTCTGCCAACCCTGACGATGCCTCTGGACATCCTTTGGACTAGATGCTCACTTGAACTACCGGTAACCAGGCCTCAGCTTGCTCTTGGACTTTGCTATTTGGACTCCCCTCAAATAGACTCTCTGTGAAGTGCCGCTTTGTGGTGACCATGCCCACTGGGGTTGGTCAGCACACTGTCTCTAAAAGGTTCACCATCACTGATCTATAGTAATAAAAAGACATCTGCCACTGCCATAGCTTTAAGACCAAGACACTCGAAATTTGGCATGCCTACTAAAAGAAGCCTGAGAGTGCATCAGGGGATACTTGGCTTGAAAAGCATTTATTAAAAATAATTAATTCAACATCCTAAACCTCCCATGTGAACTGTTAGTTTGTTGTATGTGGTGGTGGGAAGTTGCTTGAAGTTGAGTGTTTAATAATTACAAATGGGGCTCTACCTGTGTAGGATTCTGCCACATAAAACCAATCCCCCCATCCTACTGCTGCCCTGTAATAACTTACTTACCAATCTACTCACTAGATCAGGGGTTCTCACTCAACCTTTTCAAGCCACGGGCCAGACCACACCCCCTCAGACAGCTGAGCTGGCCAGACTGGAGGACCCCCCACCATAAATGCTGTCATAAAATGTATCTGTGGGTATCGTAAAGGCTTCCAGTGGTGGCACCAGCACAAACATGGGCCACATGAAATGATGCTGTGGTCCGGGAATGGCCCATGGGCCATAGGTTGAGAACCCCTGCAATAGATTTCTGTGCCATCCATCTATTCAATAGGTAACTCTGGGCAATTAAGAAGCAGAAAAACAGCAGTAATCAAATTCACAAGTACAAATCACCGAAACCAAACATAAAGTGATAAACAGCAGAACTTAATCTATCTAAACTTAACACAACGCATGAATGGTGGCTGACAACAAAAATAACTACAGTAAGGCCAGCATAATTCTTTCTTCAGAAAAAGGGAATGGCAAACACGTCCAAGTATTATATACCTAAAAAATCCTGGAAAGTTAGATCTTGTGAGGATAACATATGTTTAAAATACTACAAGCAACTTGCACATCAATTACCAACTCCCTATGTTACAGGAAATACTACAGGGATAACTTGGAATATGGCAAATTCTGTCCTTGTCTGCAAGATTTCTCAAGGGCATATCCCTAGCACTCAGACATACTTACAATGCCTAATAAAAAGTGTATTTGATTGGGAAAAAATGTAACATAGAACAAAGATTCAAAAAAGACAGTTCCTAAAAACTAAAAATTTTGGAAGTTTGCCTAGCACTTTTCCTGCACTATTGTTTAAAAGAGGCCTGCAGACATTTTTACTACTTTCTTGAACAACTTAAACATTTCTGGGGCTTAGTCAACATTCCATACATATTTCTGGTAAGGTAGTTCTGACTGGCATTCAAACTTCTACTTATAAAAGCAAAGTTCAGTAGAAGAAAACATACATATTACTTCTTTCAAATGACTATAGAATAGTAACCGATGTTCTTGATTGCTTTTTTGCAAATGTAAAAGTGCCTGACCAGATACACTCATCAATATGATTCACATTCATAAAAATAAAAGAAAAATAATATATAATCCTCATGAAGCTTCCCTTGTCAGTAATCTCTGTCACTTTGTTTATCTATGTAGTGCACTCAACTTCAACATGAGCAAGATATTGTATTGTAATTTTGTTTTTGTATCAAAATGTTATGTTGTATTTCTGTATGTATTTTCTTTATTGTTTCTTTTGAAAAATTAAAAATTTAACAAGATGAACAAGATGACATATCACTAGATGACAATCTTACCATAAAACTACAAATATATTTGGACAACCTTACTACAAATACTGATAGCTTACATCCCATGGGCTTTGCAAGCTTTCAATGCAGCCCATTCTCTCCAGTTAAATTCCAGTTGAATCAGGAATATACAGTGATACCTTATACAACGTCCAAACTTGGTTCCACAAGTTTGGACTTTATGCGGATTTGGACTTTGTATGAGGCATGCAAAATCCTAGCCACGATGCCTCATACAACGTCCAAATCCTTGCCGCGATACATTGTACTGTAAAAGCACAGACCTCAGGGCAAAGTCAAGGAAACAGGCAGGGAACTGACAGAACTTTAAGAAAACATTGTCTAAAGGCTAAATACATTACAAAAACATGTCAAACAACCCTGATTGTCCAAAAACCTGAAGAATGCTGCAAAAATCCCAGGAATGCTTCTAAAAATTCTGATGAAAAATTTTAAAAAAATCCAAAATCACGCTCAAAACCACACCTAAACACTCTTTGCCTTGTGCAAAACCCACAAGAGCAATGCACGCATGTGTCCTGTCTTTTATACTGTCCAGGCACAATGCAATCTGGGGAAAACTGAATGCCTCATACAAAGTCAAGCGACTTTGTATGAGGTAACTTTTTTCAAGAAATTAGACGATGTTGTATGAATCCGATGTTGTATGAAGCGGACTTTGTATGAGGAATTACTGGTGGGAGTAACCCTGCAAATGCACCCTTAGAGCCAGATCATATGAATGATTGGATTACTTAAAGGACAGGAGTGGACTGATCCTGATAATCTCAAGGTCCTTATACTGTATGTCCACAACATGTATCCCTTAAAGTGGTGGCAAACCTCGGTACTCCAGCTGTTCTTGGACTTCAATTACCAGAAGCCCAAGTCAGTATACCTGCTGAACAGCTGGAGTGACAAGGTTTGCCACTGTGGATTAAACCATCCACCATCTCCAAGTTAATTACGTTCCACTGAGAAGGTGAATTTCTATTGAAAGGCATAAAGAACAGATAAGAAATGTATCATTTATGAATGAGTTCTGAGAGGCAATTCCATGGTTAAAATACAACAAAAGGGAAAATAACTCCTTCAGACTGGTGGGGAAGTAGATCTAGATGTCTTAGGTCAGTGATGGCTAACCTTGGCACTCCAGGTGTTCTTGGACTTCAATTACCAGAAGCCCAAGTCAGCATTCATGCTGATCAGAGCTTCTGGGAATTGAAGTTCAAGAACAACTGGAGTGCCAAGGTTAGCCATCACTGTCTTAGGTTAGCAGATTAATGTGGACCCAAATTTTTCTCAGGGGAAAAAAGTTTTGACAGCATGCTGAATGAGGGGCCAAGAAAATGTTTCTTCCAAAAGAGTGGGTGAAAATACTGTCAATATATAAATAAAATGAAGAAGGAAGTGTTGGGGGAATGTAGAAAATGAAAATCAATAATACACTGACAACAAAAATGTAAACAC
This sequence comes from Bradypodion ventrale, assembly GCA_035047345.1. Taxonomy (NCBI): domain Eukaryota; kingdom Metazoa; phylum Chordata; class Lepidosauria; order Squamata; family Chamaeleonidae; genus Bradypodion; species Bradypodion ventrale. The sequence goes on along the minus strand of JAWDJE010000003.1, from coordinate 260,943,860 downwards.
AATGTAGTGGAAATTACAAAGAAGCAACTGGAGATGTTAAACTGAATGGAAAGAGAAAGCCTGGAATTGAAAATGGACTAAGCTACAATTATCATACAGCCTGAAAAACATGGCATGTGATAATATCCTTCAAACAGTATTTAGATTAAGGGTTAGAAGCTTGTTCCTTTAAGAAGGCCACATTTTCTTGGTAAAAATTTTTTTTTGCTGGTCCACATTACAATGGAGTGATAATTAGAGACAGTCAAATTCAGGACAGAACTGTGAAATGTGACTGTTATCTCTGTTTGCCTTTTTTAAACAAACAAAACAATATTGGCATCCTGACAATCTCTTTCTCTAACTTGTTCAGGATTTCAACCTCCCTCATATGGGGGGGGGGGGGAGAAGATAAATATGATGGTACTACTGTACTAATCTTACTAACACAGAGTGGGGTTGGGGTTGGTGCAGGGGTGGCCAACCTTGGTGCTCCAGCTTTTCTGGTTGTGTTTGGGTCCCTCAAATGTTTGTTCTTGTCTGACAGTTGTTCTCTTTGCTGTACTGGGTGGGAAACCTGTGGACTGTAAGTCAAGGGTAGGCTTTCAAGTCCCTCGGTGCAATTCTCCTTAGGGGTCAGAGTGGGGATGGGTTGACACAGGGGTGGCCAACCTTGGTGCTCCAGATGTTCTTGGACTTCAATTACCAGCACACCTGCTGATCAGGGCTTCTGGGAATTGAAGTCAAAGAACAGCTGGAGCATCAAGGTTGGCCACCCCTGAGCCCTAAGGAGATACCAGAGAATTGCACCGAGGGACCTGAAAGTCTACCCTTGACTTAGAGTCCACAGGTTTCCCACCCAGTACAGCAAAGAGAACAACTGTGAGACAAGAACAAACATTTGAGGGACCCAAACACAGCCAGAAAAGGTGGAAGGGAAGCTTTATCATATGGAAACATTCAAAGAATGCAAAGGCAGATAGGAAGACGACTGACTGTGGAGAACAGACTCACAGAGTGTATAGAAACAGTATAGAAATTTTCACTTGGTGGGGATGGCATGTGGCTTTAAAAAGCCTCCATCAAAAGCCACCCTGAATGAGAGTTACTCAGTGATGGCAAATTCCACTCTGGGGGTCCTTCAGTAACAATAATGCCCTGCAGCATGTCAGGAGTCAAGAGTGCAAAAAGCAATGGTACTTGGCATGTTTCCAACACCTACTGCAGTGGCCTTTAGGAAGTCTGAGACCTTCCCTTTCAGGCCTGAAATGGCACAAGCACATCAGGATAACACAAGGGTGAAGGAAACCAACTCCTTTACTTCCTGCTAATTCCTCTTTCTGTTTACAGCAGTGGTTCCCAATGTGGGGCCCATGCCCCAAAGGGAGACTTCAATTCCCAGAAGCCTAAGAAAGTACATTGGCTGATCACTGCTTTGGGGAATTGACTTAGGCTTCTGGGAATTGAAGTCCAAAAACCATTGGGAATCACTGGTTTACAGGTAAATAAAGTCAGGGGAGTGGTAGTAGTGACAAGAGAAAAGTATCCCTTCTTCAGACTCTGGAACTAGACTTGAGAAGCGGCAGCTCTTGCTTTTAAGGTTGTCTTTTAAATAATCCACAAAGTTCATTACCAAAACAGATACAGCCAAGGTTCACTAGCATCCTCCTGGTGTCATGTCAAAAGAAAGGCATGTGGAATTTGTCACACAAAAACACATTAACCTTTGCAGTTCCCATTCTAAACAGTTTATTGTCAATGTTTCAAAAATGTCTTTGTTACTGTTCCATCCAAAGAAACCTTGTTGTATTCTGTTTAGTTCTGTCCATTAAAAATGTAGGGAGAAATCCCAGAAACCTAGCCTACACACACTATGGCAACCATAATTTTACTCTTTGCTGATATGGCATTATATTGATTCATCCTTTTGGGGTTTTAATATCCCAAATCCACAGCCATAAATAGGACACAATCTAATAAAAAAAAGCAAATGTGCATACACTGTAGCAGCATTAAAATAAGCATCTCAGCCAAAATTATGAATGAAAATTTGACCTATGTTTACAGGATTGTGCCCAGGACTCTAAAAATAATCGCAGCACTATTTTAAACAGTAAGGTTTATAATGCTTTTACACCTTGCCATTTCTATAGCATTTTACACAAAGTGCTAAGCATTCTTATATTCATCCCAGGTACTGTATTATCCCATCATTCATGCTC